>JBANCY010000625.1:0-24981 GCA_037040045.1 Phorticella flavipennis | reverse complement strand
AGTAGTTATATGCTTGTCTCAAAGATTAAGCCATGCATGTCTAAGTACACACGAATTAACAGTGAAACCGCAAAAGGCTCATTATATCAGTTATGGTTCCTTAGATCGTTAACAGTTACTTGGATAACTGTGGTAATTCTAGAGCTGATACATGCAATTTAAACACGGACATCAGTTGAAAGCGGAACTTTTCGTTCCTTTGAACGGATTTGACTAAATATATAAGTAGATGGTTGCTTCAAAGACGAAATTGTACCCGCTTTTTTGGCACATTTGGTAATAGTTCTCCTGAAAAGTTACAGTTAAATACTTATTTAATTATTAGGAAGATAATGTCTCGAGCACAGGACCACGACTTACGCAAATCGTATTTATCATTTTTTCCTCAATCGGCGATGCATATTATTGTTTCGTTAAGAACGTGATTCTCAATATCCAATTTTTACCCTTACTATTTCAGGCGAATCTTTGTTTTATTAAATTTTTTTCATTTTTATTAGAAATTGTCGACACAATTCCCATAGATTTATATGTCATGTTTTATGGAATCCACAAACCCAACTTTTCCAACTACAAAGCGAGAAAATATAATGACCATTATAGCAGTGGATCCTCGCTGGACCAGTGTATAGCGCACTGGTCCGCCAAACAAGAGGTGCGAGCTCGAGTCCCGTTCGTGTTGATATAGGTATGACCCTTCTAGAAAAACTCTTGGTTGTGGCGTTGGACTTGAAATTCACCCACGAAAAAAGAAGATCTTTAACGAAGGAGGCAGAAAAAAGACAAATAGTGCTTCAGGCTTTGACCCAATGGGGTTATTATGAATAATGACGCCAAATATAAAGACCCCAGTAAACTTCGCTATAATCACAAATAAATAAAGAAATAGAAACACCAGAAATCGTAAGTGCAAAACTATTAAATAATTTTGGATAGTTGAGAACTATGTTCTATACATATTATTTAGTTGTACCGTCGAGTGGTGAAGAAATGCCACCGGCTGACGACGGAAATGTGGGTAAGTTCTGCTCCTTGGACATCAAATTCTTGAATAATTTACTAAAAATGTTACATAATAGTTTCGGGAGTATTATTAACACCGGCACCACGAAAGCGGATAAATTTTGATTTGAAATTATCTGAAATTTACTCAACACATTTATTTTTATTCAATGGAACGTTCCCGAAAAGTTCCACAGCCGACTGATTCCATTGGAAAACAAAGCGTGGATTCTGGTCTTATCGATAGGTTGACTCGTGCCTTGAAGCATCCAGGCAAGCCGATGATCACCCCAATCAATGGGTTTACTAAGAAACTTAATGCAGGCAGAGTGTTGGGTGCCTTCCAACATAAAGCCGCATTGCTATGGACCTATAAATTCAAGAAGAAGATATTACCAATTATAAAATTAATCGGGGGCTCCTCAATTAGTAATCCAGTATTATGTTGTGAACATAGTGACAATGACAATAAGGAAGATCCTATGATTGATGAGGAGGACGTGAAACAGGATGAAACTTTTTACCTTTAAAATCCTTTGGTTAATACAAACTTGTTATATTAACCAGTCTTAAATATAAACCACTAATGTATATATATTTCTTTCTTTAAATACTTACTTTTATTTGAATTTCCCAACGGTCAAAAAATAGACAAAAAAAGTTAATGGTTGAAGAATTGGTGAAAATAATGAAGTTACAACAAAAAAGGAACTTGTGAAAACTTATAAGAATTCTCTTACCTTATTACTTGATCAACATTGTTAATTTTTGATTCTGATGATATTGAATAGCAAATTGAACGTCGTGTTTATAGAAAATAAAAACAACTCACATATTAGGTTCTTTAACAAATAAAATGACAAAATGGACATTTGAAATTTCACAATAAGATCATGATTAAATCAAAGACAATTCCCCAAATCCCAATCCGCCCAAATCTCGTAGGTTTTATTTTCTTTAGTCCTTGATTATCGTTTCGCGTCGAAATTAACTTTATAAGCTCGAGATATTTGTTTATTGTTTAATTCAAATATTTGTTACGCGCAACCTTTGAAATCTTTTGGGCAATTCGAAGTCTATTGCCAAATCTGAAATCCATTGGCACCGAGCCCCGAGCCCCAAACCCCAAGCCCCATGCCCCATGCCCGACCAAAGTCTGTCTGGGCCAAATCCAAGTGGCGTGTAATTAATTTGCCTCGCTCGCAAGTGGCCTGGTCTGGTCTGGTCTGGGTCTGGGTCTGGCCTGGCCGGGTCGGGCCCTACGATGTATAATTGCGAGTCTCTGGGGCTTTTGGCACTGCCGCTCTTTCTCTTTTTCCCTGTGGCTGCCTTTGAGTGTAAGATTTTGTGTGTTTCGTGTTGTGTTGTGTTTGAGAGTGAAACATGAGCAAATAAAATAGCTAATGGCCATATCGAAGCACCCAAATATATATGAAAACAGCTGCGGGCACTTTGCATATTTAAGATGTTTGGCAAATTAACGCGAACCATGGAAAAGAGCCTAAGAAATGATTTGCATAATAGATAATATAATTCGAAATCACATTTAAAATCGCGTTTGTCATTCCATTAATTGGACGGTGACAAATATGAGACAATCAATCGATATCAATATCCATACGATTTGATTCGATTTCATTTGATTTGATTTGCTTTAATTCAATTCGATTCTCTACACCACAAACATTATATGGAAAATTATGTTTCATTGACTTCAGAATTCCCCGCAATTGCCCTCAGTCTTAAGCGGATTGGCAACCGATAGATAGGTACAGCTGCTGCTAGCGTCGATTAATCAAATCAATCAGCGATTCACCTCACATTCGATTAAAACCAGAGCCATCCACTGCACAGCAAATGGAACAGTGCCAAACTGAGTTAACTCCACAAACGCATCACGCGCTGAGCTGAGCTGAGCTGAGCAGAGACGAGGTCGAGGGTTGCCACTAAACTTTTCAGCTGCAACGGAGTTCAATATACTTTTTGATTTAAGTGTAAACTGAGTTTCAGTTAGGTAGGACTTGAAATTCATCCACGTGAACAGAGTTCTTCAGTGAAGGAAGTAGAAATAAAGGAGGAAAGTGCTTCAGGCTTTGACCCAGTAGGGTTGTTATGGCCATATAATAATAGTAAAATTACTTTTTTTGGTTTTATATTTTTTACTAAGAGAAATTCCTCAGTTTCTGCACAGTTTTGGGTCCTTTATTTGGAAGTTAAAATGGTAAATATGATGCGGTAAAAATCTTAATTTTCTACAATATTTTAAAGATCAAAATGCTTAGTTTCAAAGCTTAGATTTTCCATTTGGACTCAATTTTTTATATCCGAACTTATTAAATTTTATATTTTTGATATAAAAAGCATCAAGCGAATGGAAGAGGTGCAAGTTCGAGTCCAACTCAATTCGATAGGGATGTCCCTCCTAGGAAGCAGAAATAAAGCAAAATAGTGCTTCAGACTTTAACCCAATAGGGTTTTTATGGCCACATAATAATAATATTATATTGTGATATTTAAATTATGTATATTGTAATATCCCATTTTACTTCTTTAACAATGTCAACAGATGAGGAATCACATTATTGCGCTGAAAATAACAAATTGTATAATGAGATCTCTTTAGCTTAAGTTTTTTTTTCCAGTTCAACCTTTATTGTAAATTTTACCAAAAAAAAACCAAATTATCCTGAAATTTTCAAAATAATCGGATGGTAAGCAAATGTATAGGGGCTGATAAAGACCCGATAGATATGGGTAGTAGTCAAGCATATAAGCTTTCCGAATAATAATAAAAAAAAAAGGGAAGAAGAAAGCTCTAGTCTAGTTTTGTCGAAAAACGAATTTATCGATAATTTAGCGGAGGGGGTGTGGTATCACCGAAATCTTCGAAATTGGAATGTGGATTGTATACACGAATCTTCATGCCAAGTTTAAAATTTCTAGCTCTTATAATCTCGAAGATCTATACGTTCAGGCGAACGGACGGACGGACGGACAGACATACTTAGCTATATCGACTCCGCTATTGAGAATGGTAAAGAATATATATACTTTATGGGGTCTGCCAGGCCTCCTTCTGCATGTTACATACATTTGCGCAAACTTATTTCGTACCAATTTTCAATTGGGATCAGGGTATAAAAACTAAGAAAAATTCCTAAGAATTGAAATCAATTTAAAATAGTTGTTAAATATTTCCAACCCATTGGGTTCAACACCTTCCAGTCAAACATTTTATAGATACTTTTGGGAACTTCTAAAGCTCCCCACGCAGCTGTGTTTAGGGTCTTTCCGACCAACAATGTCAAATTTTCGAAATGCAGCAACAAGGACACCAAACATCATTTGCTGTCAAGGCACAAACATACATATATATTAATGGGTATCTATATAACATTATTTCTAGATATATATGGAAGTAGCGTCGTATCTAGTATCTTTTATCAGCTCTGCCCATTGTCGGACTTCCACTTCCAACTGGCCCGTTGTTTGGCTACCTCGTTGTGCATTTGTCGCATTCGTTGGCCGTATCTAACGTGATATTGACCAAGTGACTTGGTTTTTTTACCCTCTTGTCTCTGTGTCTGTATCTGTATCTGAATCTGGGTTTCTGTATCTTACATGGGTACATGGGTACATGGGTAGTATGGCAGTGGCTGGTCGGTCGGTTGGCTCGACTTTGTTTGGGCAGTCCGTGCATAAGTCAGGCTAAGTCAGTCAATGTAATTGATTACTTTAATTGTTTCGCACCTGCCGCGCCGGTTGCAGCTGGAGCTGGAGGTACTTGGGCATTGGGCAGCATTCGATGCACATCTGTGGGTTATCGATAGACGATGACTTGCGTTTACGCGCAGCACTCTGACGCGGCGACGTGCATTGAACTCTTTGCGACGCCCACTGAAGGTCTTCAAACAACTATTGGACTACCCAGCAATTCAGCCAGTCGACTGTTCGTCTATTCAACTATTCATCTATTCGATATCTCTGGGCTGTCTCTGGGTCTGTGTGGGCGCTGAGATACATAGATACATTGGGGCTCAGATGCTTCCGCCAAGGCGCCAATTGAATGCGCAGCTCTTAGCGCTAATAGCAACACATTTGGCTGTCGTCGATTGGCACTGGGATTGGAATTGGAGCTGAGAGATTGGGCATGGTATTGGATTTGGAGCTGGGACTGGAGCTGGGACTGGAGCTGGGGCTGGGGCTGGGGCTGGCTGGAGAAACGGGGCGTGCCTAAAATCAGGCTTTAAAAGCAATTACGCACTCTACGCATGTTGTCACCGGCTCAGTCCACTTCCTGCTCCAAGCGACTCTCACTGGGATCCGAAATGTCATTAAAAACGATAGTTTTGCCATTTGCTGCATATGCATTAACGTGGCCAAGATACACCGATCCCGAACCAAAAACAGAAAAAGCATTTAAACCAAAAAGCAACAAGTTTCCCGAGCTTCCCCAGTCGAAACAATTTTGAACTAGGAAGACAATATACTGATATGGCAAAAGATTATAAAATGATCGTGTAGTACTGCACTGGTAGTTACTCTGGGTGCGATGTGCTATAAATCTGACAACCGCTCCTCGATGATAAATGATGTATGAAGATTTTCAATTTGATTTCATAATCTTTAGGAAAATCTGTCAATAATTTATGCCATTTCGCGTTACCCAGGGACCGCTCGCGTCATTGCGATAGCCAAATGAAAAATGAATTGTGGGATGGATTTCAGCTTCATTAGAGCAACTGCTGCAACTGGGATCTGCCAATGGGTATAAGACGCATGATAACGTTCCTAACTAACTGATCCGAGGCGAAATCGGTTTGGCTATGCGTATAAGGAAATTGCACTGGATTCACAGCAATTGGCGTTTCGCCGAGCGGAACGGGTGGAACGGGGGGAGCAGGGGGAACTGGATCGGTTGTGTTGATGTAATTTCTGGCAAAAACCGACTTCGATTCAATTTTCATTTTCGCAATCTCGCACAAAACTGTACCAAATACAACTAAATAAACTAATAATCGTTGGAAAATTAATGAAAGTCCCCGCGATGCAAAGATGGATCGAGGCAAATCGCAGAATTGATTTCGCACAATTAATAATAAGACCCGTGTCACATGAATTGCACCATTTTTGATACAACCAATTGCTCTCCTTATCGCGGCTTATTTTAAATGCCTGTCCATAGACAATTAGCTTATTTCCCCAGAATCGCGGTATTACTGCCAATTTGACTCAATAAGATCTTATGCAATCTGTCATTTTGCTAGAGTCTTACGCAGATTTCCCCGGAACATCGAGTGTGCCTGCTCTTTAATAACAGCTTTAATCGGACGAATTTCACAATTTTCAGTAATTCACAGTAATTGAACCTAGTGGATTTTTATTGGAATCCTCCATTGCCGAATCATGGGATTGAAACGGTGCCGAAGCGGTCTTGTTTGACCGAAGTGGTTCAAAGTGCCTGAGACAATTGTGTTTTCGAATAATGGATCAAAGACAGTTAGTCATTAGTTGCAGTAAAACAAGGGACCAAAGTCAAATATTTTCCATCTGCTTCTGGTTTTTTGTCCTCATTCACAAAACTTCCACTTTCAAGGCGGAAATGCTTTGGCTGCTAAAGATTTGGCCTCAAGACAAGCTTGGGAAAACTAAGGGCACCAGTTTTTTTTTGCCAAAAGGCTTAGAGGTTTATGATATACTGCCCCAAATCTTCCTGGTTTCGGCAAGTGTGCAGACTATATGCATGTTTCCATAGGATCACAGAAGTTATTCACAAATCAATATCAAAATGAGCCTATTGGGGAGAACGTCTGAAGAACGTCCCCCTTTAGAAAGACGGCAGGAAGAGTTGAAATAATTGACATAGTATCGTCTCATGGTAACTATATGGAATGAAACTATAAACTTCTATAATTGTCAGAATATTTCCTCGCTTTACAGTTGGAAACATGGATTAGTGAATTCCATAAAACAATCGAATCATCATTGTCTTTTGTGTAGCTGGTCAAAGATCTTGTCATACATATCTTTAAGAATTGTGAAGACAATTTCCAGTTAAAAATTGTTATTAAGAATTATATTATTAACGAAATAATAATATACATTGCCGATTGGAGAAGAAATGCCACCGTCTGACAACGACGATTTGGGTAAGTTTTGGTCCTATGCTCGAGGCATTATCTTCATAATAATTTAATAAATATTTAACTATAACTTTTCAGGAGAACTATTACAAAATGTGTCAAAAAAGCGGGTAAATTTGAAGCAACCGCTTGCGACTGATGGCCAAGAGGAATGGGTTCATCCGAAACCAGAAACCGGAAAAAGTTATAGCAGCGTTTATTCACGAGGGAGCTTTCTTAAGGGCCGTTAAATTCAAATATCGAAAGCTGCCCAACATTATTGCCTATCCGGAAATGAAGCTGCGTGCTCTTCCTACAGCTTACCCTCACCATAAGAAAAATACCAAAGTTGATGAAGAGGACCTCACATAACATGTAATTTTGTTCTTTAAAAATCCTTTGAAATTATATACCAATTTTACTATATAAGCTTTGAGTAACATTATTATTATTATAATATAATCTTAGAACTGTCATGAAACTTTCCTGAAATTTCAGAGGTGTACAATAATTAGGCTGAAATTTGTGTGACAGGCAGAAAGAGCCTTAGAAGGCTCTATAAAGCATATATATTCTTGATCAGCGGCAATAGCCCATTCGTTTTTGAAATGTCTGACGTCTTTTAATCTTAAATTTTGCGTACATTTAAAAAGCAGTCTCCAATTCTAATATTATATACAATGTATGATAATATATACCAAAAAATTTGTAGAATTAAATTTAAAATTAAGTTATACGATTTTTTGTCTTTGCCGAATAACATAGTGTTGGAAAACTGAATAAAAAAACTAAAACACAATGTTATTTATGTTTGGATATTTGTTTTATATTGGTAATTGCTATTTCAAATTCCGTAACTCCGAAACCACATGTAGACACAGTGTTGCCATAATTTTTTGCGCAAAAAAAATCAAAAAAAGCAAAAATTCTTTTAAAAAAGCTAAAAAAAAACCCCAGATCAAAAAATCGTTTATATTGACAGCCTCTTCGTCAGAGGATATATTTTGAGATTCTCCGATCATCCTTATGAAATTTTGTAGTATTCTGGTATACTCATGCCAACACTTGCCATGGCGCTGCAAATCGGATCTAAATAAAGTTTATATTTTTAAGATATGCGAAATATTTTACCTGATGCTTAAAATTGTTTTCAAAATGTCGTTAAGTGTAGTTAAGTTCACAATCTGACAGGTTTTTGTTCCTAGTCGAGTTTACTACCGTTCCTTCAAACATAATTTCATTCAAAAAAAAAAAAACCAAAAAAAAAACCTAATTTTATTTTAAATAAAGCTAAATTAGCGTCTTCCCGCTGTTCGCAATTCAACAAACCCCAAATCTCGTGTGAAGAACGCTAAAACGGCAACACTGGTTGTTAGAATTGAATATCGATGCATTATCGATAGTGCCAGAGTTGAGTTTAGAGTTGCCGAATGTATGAAAAAACACATGTACAAATGAAACTTTCCATGCCTAAAAAAGTCTTTTGATAAAAAAAAAACCCTAAAAAAAATCTGAGTCCATTTGAAATAAAGCTAAATTAGCCTCTTCTTGCTGTTTAAAAATTTTTTAAACAATCGCATTTCAAAAAACCCCAGATATGGTGGGAAAAACCTTAAAACGGTAATACTGATTGAAAGTAAGCCAAAAGAAGTGAAAGAGTAAAGGAAAGAACTTATAGTGTGACCAGACTTCATGTAAATCAAAATACATCATTAGATGAAACTTAAATCTAATGGTATTTTTGTCAGTTAAATAGGAGGTATTTCAACACACAGGGGAACAAAAATCAACTTTTTGCATGTGCTTTGGATGTGCTTTGAAATTTTAGGTAATTTAGGGTCGCTGTTTCGAATCTGCATTCGGTTTTTGTGTTTAGGATGAATCTCATAATTTTGAAAAAAATTCGATGTGTCGAAAATTCGATGGAGAAAGTCTATGAACACATTTGAAATTAGAAACCTCAAATTAGTTAAAATCAGCTAGAAATTTTCAATCCACAAAATTTTGTTCCCGGGCATCAACATATACTAAATATATATCATACTTAATGGATTCAGTCATGCCTCTTTCAGTCTCCTCAGCGTACACCAATTGGTTAATTGTCTCCTTGTAAAATACATTGCATATTAAATTCTCAACTTCATATACGGAATCAGGAAAGTCATCTCTCTTTTGGCATTCGTATTTGAAAATATTTTTCATATAATATTAGATATTTTTCAATTGAAATACTTTCAATAAAGTGAATTTGAGGAAACTGTCGATTTGTAAAACACACCCATCAGTTCCTCAAATATCCAGCTCGAAATAGGAGAAGCTTTTCGATTGTTCACAATTCATGTACTGAGCATCTTTTGATGGCCATTTAACCATATGGTCGAAATTTTTATTATCGGGTAACATTATCAGACATAAAATTTTTTTAATTTATTTAACACATACTTTGGACTATATTAAAGCATATTTTTTTCACAGATAAAGCAGAGGAATGATTTCAGCTCCACAGAAGCCTGGGAATATCACATCGCATATGCACTTCCAACTCATATGGTATGGCTGTTGTCCATTTTCATCATGGAACTTCCGGATTTACTATCGGAACGTTGTGAAATGGTATTGTATCACAAGGATATGAAATGAAAAAGGTTTCATCCTGTTCCACATCCTCCTCATCTACATTAGGATCTTTCTTATTGTGATTGTAACTATGTTCGGAACATAATACTGGATAACTAATTGAGGAGCTCCAGATTAAATTTATAATCGGTAATATTTTCTTCTTGAATTTATATATGACAATGCGGGTTTATGTTGGAAGGCAGCCAACACTCTGTCGACCTTAAGTTTCTTAGTAAACCCATTAATTAGGGTGATCATCGGCTTGCCTGGATGCTTCAAGGCACGAGTCAACCTATCGGTAAGACCAGAATCCACGCTTTGTTTTCCAATGGAATCAGTCGGCTGTGGAAATTTTCGGGAACGTTCCATTGAATAAAAATAAATGTATTGAGGAAATTTCAGATAATTTCAAATCAAAATTTATCCGCTTTCGTGGCGCCGGTGTTAATAATACTCCCGAAACTATTAAGTAACATTTTTAGTAAATTATTCAAGAATTTGATGGCCAAGGAGCAGAACGTACCCACATTTCCGTCGTCAGCCGGTGGCATTTCTTCACCACTCGACGGTACAACTAAATAATATTTATAGAACATAGTTCTCAACTATCCAAAATTATTTAATAGTTTTGCACTTACGATTTCTGGCGAGTCTTCTTTTTGTTCCATTTTTCAAAAGAAATTTTTGACTTGATAAAATAATTATTATACATTTCGATGTCAACTTGCCTTGCCTTTGACAAAGTGAGACCAGCTTCACAAAACACAAAGACACCTCGATTGCTTAATAGAGTTATCCAAAACTTCAAGCTCTAAAGTAGTTTTGCGTTCTATTCCACAAACTATCGAGCTTTTATTTATATTCCAAAATGTTTCCATGGGTCTAATTTACGAGATGAGAACTATGATGACATAACGTGCTCTAAAGTCCGATTCGTGTCTGCCGCCATTTCTGTTCTATCTAGAAAATATGTCCGTATTTATTATCTGATTTTTTATAAAACTTTCAGTGTCAGAACAACATCCAGGAAATGCATATTTGAAGTCAAATTAAAAAATAAAAATTCAATATATTGCAATTGTTGAAAAAATTCTTTGTGACTTTCTGAAGAGTGGACATGGTATCCAAAATTTGGAAAAAGTCCATTTTTATAAAGAATGTTGCCTTATTTAGTTCACTCTTTGCATCCAAATCTTTATGTTGCGAACTGCTCTATTTATGGACTAGTGTTAAATTTCATTTTCCGATAAAAAAGGTGTCACCTTCCATATAATTTCTTCTCTAAAAATTTAAAAAAATAAAAGAAATTTCATACATATGAATTTATTATATTACATGGTTATAACAACCCCACCGGATCAAAGCCTGAAGCACTTTTTGTCTTTCTTTCTGCTTCATTCACTGAAGATTTCTGTATTTAGGCGGGTGGATTTCAAATCCTCTTGTTTGGCGGAATGGAGCATTATTCACCGAGTCCACAGAGGCACTCTATATAATATATATATATATATATATATATATATATATATATATATATCTAGTATTTATACAGCAGAGATTTCCAGAGCAGCGTAAATCGCTTATCGATACATTTGTTGAAATTGGCAGCACATTCGATATTTTCGACTCTGTAAAGCAACTGAATCTTTTCTGGAGCAGTCGTTGCTTGAGTTCTCAGAATTTATTTTTATTGCACTAGATTCGAAATGAAGAAAGTTGGGAGATTTTTCTTATTTCTTTTGTAGTCTGTGAATGGCATCGGTATACTTGGGGATTGCAGGCAATCGTACTTGACGCTTTCAGTATTTGTCATGACCCATTCCCATTTTAGTAAATAAATTAATCCAAATTAATAATCGAAAACATATATATAGAAATTGCGAGTGTTGTGGTCAGAAGAGTAAATAGAAATGTGGTTTGTTCAGAAGGCACTCAACTGATTCTGGCAGTGTACATTAATGGCATGCGGCATTATATTCAAGTTGGTTATTTCAGTCGGAAGCTCCAGCTGACCAGGCCCAACATATGAAGTTCTTGGAATATCTATATTTCTCATCGGAACTCAAAATCTGTTGTGACTGGATATGCATTTGCCACATGCTTAACTCTCAGGCTATGGGACGAGTTCTCCATGATTCGGTCGATTGTAAAAAGTATGAAGAGTTCATCCATCTGCCCCATATGTCTTTAGTTCCAGTAACACCCATTTGTTTTCCCATTGTTTCAGGCAAAAGGCAGCTGCTCCATGTGCTGCGGGCTCTTCAGGACAAGATCCACAGCCCCGGTGTTCCCACAAAGCAATCTTGCCCGCCTTTACGCGTTGACTGGGACAAGGAATATAAAGTAGCTTTTTTAAGGATTTTATTATCGATTTAATTGTCAATGAACTTGTTTCTGCTATTTTTTTTCTATGGACCTTCTTAATCTCTAACTAAACATTGTAATAAATTTTAAGAAACATTCATAGGAAATTAGTTTTATACGTATTCGAACTCTATTTATGTATATTATGTATATGGCGGTTCCATCTGAAATTTTAGCTAGGTTCAAGTTCTATTTATCTGAATGAATAAAAGCTTTCAGTCGATACACAGACAAAGCTTACTTTCAGTTCCGCGTTATGAAGCCAAGTTCAAAAGCTTTTGGGTTTTGATTTCTAAATCGAAGGTGAATCAAGCAAGTTTGTGTATTGGCTAAAAGCTTTTATAGGCAAAAAAGCTTTTGGTTTGAACTTAATCTAATGAAATATTTCTTTTAGCACGGAAGAATATTTACGGGTAACGGCGCTATATCAAAACCCCATAAAGACCCCAAAAGTATATATGTCTTTGATTAGCATCAATAGACAAGTCGATATAGCCACGTCCGTCTGAAGACTGCATTTTGCGGACCTCCATGCCCTATTTCGTGCCTCTAACCAGTGGCGAAGCCAGGGGGGGGGGGAGTTATGGGGGTGAAACCCCCCCAAGCAAATATTTGTAGCTAAATTGTATAAATTTTTGTATACCCCTTATCCTTTCAATTTTTTTTACCACACCCCCAAGACAAAGTCCTGGGTACGCCCCTGCCTCTAGCTATAACCGTTAAGACGCCAGGTGATTTCACCTATATTTCGACCCGCTTTTGGCAACTTCTGTAACTAACAACTTCGGTGTTTAGTATCCGATCGTTCTTAAATTTTTAGGATTGCTTAACGATATAGCCATTAACATATATTCCCTAATTCATCATCATTATGATAGTAATTGTTGAAAGTATAAGCACTTATTACATTTCGGGGAGACTATATTTAGATAGATGCCACTTTAGAAAGTGACTATTGTACATATCAAATTTAATGACTAAATATCATGGCTAACGAGTGGTAGTCTCGATTTAGCCATATTTGATCGTCTGATCATCTAGGCTTAAGAATCCCAGAATGAAGTACATATAATACTATTTGAGTGTAATATTATTTAATGGTTGGTCAAAAACATTTCATCCTCTCAATATTTTTAACTCTTCACAATAAATATAGGGAGTTTCTACTATCATATTAATTGATAGACTAAAAATACATTCGTGTTTCAAATCATAAAATTACACCTGTTATCAAATATTTTTGATTTGCGGGTGAGGGGGCTTGGCATCAAAAATGTGAGGAACTGTTTTTTGCGCATTATCTATGAGAACCTATATACCGAATTTCGTGCCTATAGGTGCAATAGTTTAGCCGCCAGGTGGCATAATGCATTTTTCACATTTGGCGATTTTAACCCGTTTTCGGGCCCTTCTGAGTTGTATAACTGATCCGATCATTCAAAAATTTTCTGGATTAGTTAACGACATAATCATACATATATATTCTAAAATTCGAGCCATTGTGAAATGGATTGTAGAAAATATAGGCAATTATTTAATTTTGGTGCGACCAAATTAAGATGAAAAATATTTTTGGATATTACTTTCTGCATGGTATCTATTAGAACCCACATACCAAATTTCATGACTCTAGCATTATTGCGGCTGAAATATAAATTTCATTCATATATCATTGTATCGAAAAACAAAATTCATCGATTATCGGGCGAAGGGGGAGTAGTATCCAAATTAAAAATAAGATTGTTTTGCGTATATTATATACGGATCTTCCTAGGAAGTTTCAGCGCTCTAGCTTTTGTAGTCTCTGAGATCGAGCTACGTATTAACGTTAAGCCGCCAGGTAAAAATAATGCATATTTCACGTCTTGCCGTTTTGGCCCATTTCAGGTAAATTCCAGGTCTTATAACTTCGGTGTTTATGATATAGAAATTTTAATTGAAATATTTGGGATTGTTTAATGACATAGTCATAAATATTTATTTTGGAATTCAAATCATTATTATATATTATTTAATTTAAGCGGAACCAAATTAGGATGGAAAAAATGTTGGATGCTACTTTCTGTATAGTAACTTTGGGCACCCACATACCAAATTTGATGTCTCTTGCGTAAAAATTGCGGCTGTTACATGCATTTCGTCACCTTCCGGAAAAATGAATTTGGGAAATTCCCTTCTGCAGTTTCTAATCATGATCCTATTTATCGAATTTGGTGTTGATAGCTCTATAAATGCCAAAGTTATAGCCATTTTATCGAAAATCGTTTTTTTTTTTGGAGTAGCAGGCGAAATTTGAAAAAAACTCGCCTATGCTATACGCGGATATTCATGCCAAGTTTGAAGTCTGTAGCTTTTGTAGTTTCCGAAATCGGCGCGTTCATACAGACGAACAGACGGACGGACATGGCTAAATCGACTCGGCTATTGATGCTGATCAAGAATATATATACTTTATGGGGTCTGCCTCCTTCTGCCTGTTACATACATTCCAATAAAATTATTATCTGACACTTCTTCTGTATACGAACCATTCTAATAGCTGCAAAAACTTGTGGTCAAGTCCGACTTTTGGTCAAGTGACAACTATATAATATCCTTTAAATTATGATTTGCGCAATGGATAACACGGCGTAAAGTGATTGTTCGATTTCTCTTCAATATCTTGAAAACAATGAAAAGTATTGGCAAAATCATATTTTGTTTATACTGCAGTTTTTATTATAAATTTCATGACATTTGAATGAATAAAAGGTATAATTTTGTTTCTCATTTACAATCGGACAAATTTATTTCACAAGTGATGAATTGTTGGATTACAATGTTGTATGAATTAAAGGTATAATTTTGTTTCTCGTTTTACAATCAAAGAAGTTTTTTCCAAAAGTGATAAAGTGTGACAATGTGCTGCTTTATAGACTCTCCCTAAGATCGCCTATAAGATGTGTGTATGAAGTGTGACACGCTCGAAAATATTTATTTACAATAAATCACGGAAATCAAGTGATCTGTGGCTGACTCTAAAATACTATTGTGGTTGGGGTTGTCCCAGTGGGAGTCCAAAAAAACATACTAATTTATAAACAACGAAATTGGGTAATAGAACTCGGAAATCTGTTGGATAAATGGGGGGTTCATTGATCCAAGGTACGCTGGTTCTCCTCGGCAGCAGCAATGCTATTTATCAGCTCGATAAGCATGCGGTCGTCCATCGTCTGCAACTGGGTATTGAAATCCACTTGGGCCGCGGGCAAAATGGGGGCCACCTTTGGCGAGGGACTGTTCGATCTGAGGTGCTTGAGGTAGGGTGCGGATTCGGCCAGCTCGTGGGGGCGCAGCTCGTGCAGCTCTCTCAGTGAATCCAACGCCGTCTGGTAGACTTCATTCTTCGTCGGCAGATGCATGAAACTAAAGAGCTGCTCAACGAATTTCTGCAGCATTCCGATGTCCCTAGACCAGGCATGGCATTCGGCGAGCAGCTTTATAATGCCGCAGCAAAAGGGGGCTGGGCTTTTGCCCAGGTTGAGACGATCCGGCAGGGAACACATCAGGTTGTATAACAAACGGGGCTCGCTTCCTCGCAATTCCTCGTTGTAGGCTTTGATGAAAAACAAAGCCGTTTCGCTTTCGATCCAATTCTTTTCGGGACAGGAGAGCACATCGAAGAGCTGCTCAATAATGTCCTTGAAAGGCAGCACACCAATAAGCTTTGGCAGTACTTCGCTGGCATGTTCCCGGAATTCTTTGATGTTCTGCAAATCGAACTCCTCAAATTTGGCGTTAATCTCAAGTTTGCAGTGCCGGAAGATGAAGTCGAGCAGACGCATCACAAGCGGCCCGAAGAGCTCATTCATGTTCGACAGACATCGCAGTGGCAACTGTTCGGCCAGAATTATCCATAAGTCCAGAGTACCCGAAACGGTCTTGGGATCACAATGTTCGGCGACGAGCAGCAGCAGGTCGAAGCACCTCTTCGAATTCTGGACAAAATCTGTTGGCGGCTGTGTAGAATCGAGTCCGGCAAATGCCTTGGTGAGTAGAACAAAGACATTGGCATAAATGGCCTTTTTACGGAAAGAGGACTCCATGAATAGTTGCACCACTTCACAGACGCCTTCGAATACAGCTCGCTCGAAGTCCAGGTTCTTATCGGTATCGGGAGCACCTGCGATTCGGACGAGCAGCGCTTGGACGCACTCGGCGGCCTCTGAGAAGAGCGCACTCAGGGGCTTCTTGAGCAAATACATGGCAAATCCGACGACCACATGGTTCATAATCTTTGTCAGGCTTAAGAGATTAGCCCGTGTCCAGGTTGTGCAGATAAGCAGGCAGGATCGCTGCATCTCTTTGTTCTCTTTGGCATTCATGCATTCGCCAAGATACTTCAGCAGAACATCGGCATCGGTTCGGAGGCGCGGCATTTTCTTAACCAAGTTGGGTCCCGTTGAGGCCTCCTCCGGAATAACTTCGAGCATATGCAGAAGTGACAGTGGTGCACAAGACTTGAAAGTCTCAATCATTTCGTTGACGATACCCGTCAACAGGGGCCTCTGGAGGACGAGATCGGCCAAAGCCACGACCATAATGCGCGCCACCTTCTGCATGCCATGAATAGTGGACTGTTCCGACCCCTTAATGCAGGTGGTAAGGATTTGCTCTAGCTTCACCTGTTCGTCAATGGGCAAGTCGGACAGGCATAAGCGGATCTTGAAGCGCAACAAAGTGCCCGAAACGTAAAGCACGTCCAGATTTTGCTTCTCCATCTCCGAAATCAGCATTCTCCACATCGGCCAGGACCATTCGGTTGCCTGGAACCTCAAAAGAAGCCTACATGCGGTGTTCTGAGCTGTCAACTGGCAATTGCTGCAATAAATGCGTATAGCCGAAAGGATGGTGGTCTTCGAGTACAAATTTGGAGGAACACGCGACATTTTTCTATTTTTCTGTTCTGAGATCTAACTAAAAGTATGTCTATATATGGATGTTCAATATGTACTTATATTCACAGCAATGCAATGTAGGCTTCTTCTGAGGTTCCGAATCCAGTTTCAGGTGTAGTTCCTTGCAGAGAAGTTGGTACTTTGCGTCGACAATAATTGTGATTTTTTATTTTTACTTAAAGCGAAAATGAACTGTTCTATCGAGAGCACAATTTCGATTTGACTATAATCTGAAGTCACACACTCCTACGTTAACTTTAACGTTAAGTCAAAGGCTACTTGGCTCAAGCAGATTTTCAATAAAACAAATTCCATTTATAGAAAAGCTATTTTGATGCGATATTCATAGAGATGGCATCCACTGTTGATTAATTTATCGAAAGTTGTGAGAGCCGAAGTTACTGTTGCTGTTATCGATAGCACAATACTTGATTGAAGCAAGATGCTCTATAAGAGTATTGAGTAGTATCGGTCAATCGTGCGATACGGATAGGGAAAGACACGATAAGTAATCCGAATTTTGAATAAAACAAGAAAACCTAATGCCAGCCATTGCGGATAATAAAAGGATAATAGAAGGTCTCCAGGTCTCCAATGACCTACTCCAACCACTTCGAGAACGAGACTTTTTATACAATTTTTCAAAAGGGGTCAAGTTTTGCGCGAAGTGGTATAAACAATGAATCATCTAAGGTTATATATAATACCGCTATAATTCTCATAATTGCACATTTTATATAAACTTTTGTTATTACCGAATTGAATAATCGTGCGGTTAATCTTTGGTGCAAATTAATTGCACACAATGGAGCCCATTAATTTTCCATACCAAATTTGTCGGGTTTTGGAGGTGGCGGTGGAGTTAAGTGTGGCAGAAGGATGTATGCGACAATTATGGTCAGCCATAGATTAAACGCCAATCCTGAAAATAATAACACCAGCCGACAAACAACCAACAACCAGCGCGTAATGAAGCGGGACACGGGACACGGAGGAGGCGCCAAAAAACAGGATGTGAAATCATTACATCATTGCTCATTGCCCGCTGCTGGAATCCGGCAGCGGATCCGACTCCGCCGCCGGCGGGCTTGGATGCCGTGGAGCATTGTTGTGGCCGCCATTTAAGCGGCCGCACTTTGGAATGCCCCATTTTCCCGCAAGAAGGCCCCGCGGTGCTGGGACTAGGGGGACCAGGGGGACCAAGGGGACTAGGAGGACTTGGGGACTGGAGACCAAAACAAATGAGAGACAAAGGAACGGGCAAAGGACGGACTGTCAGCACAGACAAATAGCATCGCTTGTGCTTGGGGCTCGGGCCTCGGGGCTCGAGGCATTTGATTAAATGCGAGCTTGATTTGAAAGTGATTTCATTAATAAAATGCGTCCATCCTGCCCCAAAAAACAAAACACCCCGTCCCCTCCTTGGCTCCAGCTACACATCCATCTATTGTACACATTGTAAATGCTTTTTAACATTTTTAAATTACTTTTTTAACTTTGCTCCTTGTGTTTTTGTTTTTGTTGATGTTCATTTTGATGCACTTGCAAATCGCCCGAGGTGCTCATTTCGGGAAGGTTTTGAAACTTCTGTGAGTCTCCTTAATGAAACGATTAAGTTCCGTAACGCGAAATGTGGGCAATATACAGAAAATGTAGCAAATTTGAAATTAATGAAAATATAATACTTTCAGAGCTTCTAATTACTGCTACTTTCCAATCTCTTAGGGGACCTGCCTCCGGTATGAACAACGGAACAACATCACAAATCGTATTCAGGGCTTCCTTCCATCATCATTCAAAATTCATATTCGACCCATTCCATGATTTTATGGTCAAAAGACCCCAATGTTCAACCTCCTCAAAAAAATCGTGTTACGAGAACAATTTATTGACCTGGATCATTGAATTTCCGTATTTCTCACGAGTTCTTAGGAAAGCCAAAGCAGCTTGGAGCAATTATTTACCTCAAATGTTTCGTTCCTAGATCTACGATTTCAGCCAAATATCGAATCTTGCAGAAAATTAAAATTCCCAACAAGTTAAGCTTGGATTGGCCAAAGATACAACTTTGTAGTGGCCCGTAGCTTTCCTGCTCAACAAATAGGGTAGGACCAAGTTTACTCTTTTTTTGTGAACCCGTGGTAATTTGGTAGGTCTGACTTATTACTTTTGCAAGACCCTTGTGGAAACATAGCTTGAGATTTCTTTAAAAAGTTTCTTTGCAAATAAGATGAAGGTTCTTGCCTAAAAGAGTCATAGGGTTCGCACCTTCAGGTAGTCCATGTCTGAAAGGTTCCATTCTTGGACCAGTGGATAGCGGACTGTCCCGCAAAACAAGAGGTGCTAGTTCGAGTCCCGCTCATGTCGAGGAAAAACTAGGTTGTGGCGTAGGATTTCAATTCCACCCACGTAAAGAAAGTTCTTCAGTAAAGAAAGCAGAAATATAGGAAAAGAGTGATTCAGACCATGAACCGATGGGGCTGTTATGGCCATATAATAATAATAATACTCATCACTTCTGATGAAGATGAAAATTTAGCTGACAAGGATGATAATATTGCACTCCACAATCCGATTAATATCAACAGCAGTACGAGGATATTTCTGGTAACTGGGATGAGGATACCCCGCAGTTTGATAACAATTTCTGGATGTAGAAGTTGCAGAAATTAGGGGAAAATGGGCAAAATTGAATAGTAGAAAATATAATCAATGAAAATGGAATATTTGTTTTATGTGGTCAAAATTGTTTATCGTCTCTCGTCTATAAATTGGAATATTTTTACCGACTTATCTGCGATTTTCCCCAAAACAATTATGTTAGTAGATATTTCAAGGAATTGTTTTATTTTTTAATTTTCAATGTCGTAAACTTAATTTTCATTATAATATTAAGGTTTTTACCACCAATTCGATCCCTGCCAATGTTCGACTAAGTTTTCTGAAGAATCAGCAGCATCAGAAGAGAGCATTTTTAACACTTTCGACAATATGTTGGGAACTAAACGTTTGGGAAGAGCTGATTAAAGCACAGAGAGTTCACAACAAGGAAGGAAAAAATTTATAATATTTCTAAATGATATAAATTTTAATTTCAATATGTTAAACTCAAGTATACTCAAGATACTCACATCAAAGGTTCATCGAATTAACATATACTATTGAACTCATATTGAAACATCACAAGTACTCGAATACGTCTCAATGTTAGATATCGATAGTTAGTGTTAATAAAACTACTACTTTCGGTCGCACTGCTGAGTACTTTTGACAAGCAAACAAAACAATATGTCAACATTTTGCATAATCATTGACATCATTTATGTACCCGAAGCCCTCCGAAGCCCTCCGAAGTCTGTCGTGTATTCCCGTCAACTCATTGGCTAGCAAATTGCACTTTGCGGGAGCAATTAAAGTGTGACCGTTTGCCGTGAATAGCTTTCAATATAAGTGAACCGCTGATTTATACCTTCTCCTATCTCATTCTGCGGGGTATGTGTTGCTTGTGGCCCGTTTTGACACTGTGCTCAGTCAGCTCTGAATTTTGAATCTAATATACATTTTTTCTTTAAACATGATTTAATTCTCTAAGTTTAACAATCAGAGCGCTTTAGTATTAAGTTCTTGATTTACTCTACATTTGATGGACATATTACCGTGTGAGCTTCAATCCAGCTTTTTCTAAGGTCTCCGGGGGCAACTGCGCCCCTCTGCCCAAATTCCATTGGATTATCGGCTCTTTAAAAGTAACTGTTATAATGGTAGCACTTCAAGACCCAATTAATAAGTGATTAAATGGATTCATAATTGATGTCTTCGATAGAGCCTCTTCGGTATTTTGTGTGATTTATAGAGCTCGTCGCTTATTTATGATTAAAATCGTTGGGTTCTCGGGGGGACACGCCGCCAGCGCCGCAGTCTCATTATGTACCCAATAAATACTCGTTCCCGGCACACATCCATTTTTGGCCTGCCAAACTGGCATCGGGGCTAATTAATTTCACTCTGCGTGACTCGCATGACCAAGGCGACTTCTCGAGTGCTGCTCACTTCACAGTGGGCGGTAGTTGGGTGGGTGTGGCACTCCGGTGGGGGCTCCGTGGGTGCCGTAGTGCTTACTGGTCATTGCCTGTTTGACCCGTGTTACATATACCTTGCTCTATATATACGGATACAAATAAGTGAACACTTAAGCACAGTGATTTTTCAAAAAACTGCTACCGTTTTGGGCAAGGAGAGTTGTTTGTGATACGACTTCCCCTATGGTTCCCAATGGGACTTAAACTGTCTGCAGAATTGAGAATAAATACTAATGATTTATGTTGTGAAGGAATTAGTGATAGGCAACAGTCGTGACAGATGTCGTGACTCCCGAACGTTTCCTTCAAAAACTCTCACCTTCACTTTGAACAGATGTAATTGTCTGTCTTTCATAATGAAACTTCCGAGTCAACCAGCCGGAACGGACCCTATTATTATATAGCCATAACAACCCTATCGGGTCAAAGCAAGAAGCACTATTTTTCTTCATTTCTGCTTCTTGCACTGAAGAACTTTTTTTACGTGGTTGGTTTTCAAATCCTACGCCACAACCTAGTTTTTTTTAGGAGGAAAGGACTATATAACTCCGATAGATCTATAAGTCGGCTTTGACCATATTTAAAATGTTTATCAATTTACACATAACATTGAATATTTACACTGATTTGCATTTCTCTATTATCTTAAGATACGCCGACTTTTAACTGGATTGGATATTTGGATCGTATAACTGTCAAGAGAATTTTGCCAATATTTTCCGTGATTTTGTAACATTTGGCTTCAAATTGAATGGATACTTAAATAGCTGTACTATCTATAGCCATATCAAACTTCAAAAGGATTGGGATATTATATCAGTTCTTGAGCGTTGCTAATGAAACTTGGTATCCGTCAGCACATTTGTGAGATTCGCCCGGAACATGTATCGCAGAGATTGCCCATACGTAACTTTCAAGCTTTTGCGTTTAAATTTTACACACTTTTTGTTTTTACTTTATATTACCCACCAATGTTTCTACATAATATGTTAGAAAACTTCAAAAGGAATATGAAATCTTTATTGTGAGCTAACATAATATTCAAAATTTCGATATAGAAATAGAATCTCTTATCGTATAAAGCTCATATCTTATATGAAAGTGTTACATCATTTTGAATCAAACAGACTGACAGTCATATAGACAGACAGACGCCAAGACCCAGACTTTTGGCTAAGACTAAGACTATTTTACAGATTTCAGGATATTTAAAAAGTGGTCCATATATACACTTCTATTAGCTGCTATTTTGATCCTACATTAGGAACTTTGACTGTATTTCCTTGGAAATGCCTGGAGCTATATGTGAGTGAGATGATTAAATGGTTGTTGGGCAAGTCATTGCCACGCCCACAAATTGCAATGGGGGACTTTTGCTTGAACGATTCGGTAATACGTGAGGTCAGTTGCGTTACTGCAATTGCTACACTTTGCCAACTCAATAGAAGCCCTTCCCTCCAAGGGAACAACACCCGGATCCATCTTCAGATTGATGATTTTGGAGCTCTACCTGCAAGTGGCTTGGTTCTAATTTGATTGGCACACACACACACACACGCATGATTACACTCCTATATACAAAGCATAGGTGGATGTCTGTGGTTCAAGGACTCGCCTGGAAAGGACTTGGTCCTTTCACCTTCATAAGCTTTGCCGAAAGGCAACCTAATCTTTATCTTTCCCTTATCTAATGTGCATACGAGGGCTGTTTGCAGAGCCAAACTTTATAGTGCAAGTTGCGAGTTCCAGCGAAACGGCCAACTTTTTGATGGTCTCCGAACTACGTGCCATTTGCAGCTTCCTCATTCGATAATATCCTTGGCACACCGAATAATTTCCTTAAGTTTCGATACAAAAGTTAGCAACAGATACGCAATTCAAAGGGATTTTCTCATTTCCATTTCCATTATTTGTTGGATTCGACAAAGTCGAATCTTATGCAATGTTGTACAGTAAATATATTATTTTAATATTCCTGTTTATAACCTAAATTTTCGTAAGCATTAAAATTTATATGGAAGTTTG
Organism: Phorticella flavipennis; assembly: GCA_037040045.1. Lineage (NCBI taxonomy): Eukaryota > Metazoa > Arthropoda > Insecta > Diptera > Drosophilidae > Phorticella > Phorticella flavipennis. The sequence goes on along the minus strand of JBANCY010000625.1, from coordinate 1,833 downwards.
TCAATCTGACTGAAAAGTGGATCAAAGCTAACAATGCACCAATATTTCTCAAAATATAATCATATTCAACTACAGTTTATATTATATATAATAATACTCGTATATACTTATCGATTACAACTCTGCTGAGCACTTCTGATAAACAAAATGGACATTAAATGTAGTCTTAAATTGGAGTAAAAAAATTTCAATTATTTTGAAAATTATCCTTTAAAGATATGTACCATATCCTGCCCAAATATTCAACATAGATGTCCGCAAAACTTGCAAAGGTCTAGTTCAACTATGAATTGGATTTAAGAGTCTTATCATAGTTCATTTTTTAAAAACTATCGTAAGGTCTTCGAAGTTTGGAGCCTGCACGGCAAAAGGACGAATTTAGTTCCAAGTAATGAAAGAAACTCGTCTTTAAGCCTCGAAAGACAGTTTATATATATCGTTTATATCATATATATATCATACGTTTGCATACTTTTCGATTTTATATCTACATCAACGTCATTTATCAAGCTTCTACATTCATATCATTGTTATGTCATCATAAAATTTTGCCATATGTTAAAAAACCAAGAAAAATGTTAATTACAATGGTTTAACATTAATTTTCATATTATCTTTAACTGATATACGAATCAAAAGACACATCGATATGTTTTTTGATATAAAAATATCGATATATATTAAAAAAAAATACGATTATTCCCTTTCAGCTGTCGATATCTGGTCACTCTGATTTTAACAAAAAACAGTTTTTATTCATTTTGTCCAACATTACATTGAAGCTGAACTATTTCCCTTTCGGAGTGAATATCAAAATTCCCTCTTTAATATACCATATTCTGAGCAAATCGTTCCCGAAAACCGCCGAAGCCTGCAGTAGATTGCCATGAACCCAATGGCGAATTGCACTTTGCGGGAGCAATTAAAGTGTGACCGTTCGCCATGAAGAGCTTGTAATAAAGGAGAGTACGGTGATTTATACCTTGACCCACCTCATCCTGTGGGCTATATATAGTTTGTGGTCCTCTTAAGGCCATATAAAAACACAAACTTTGTATCGCAAGTGCTTTTGGCACGCCGTGTGGAATTGCAAAAAGTTACCGAAAATGTTCCATTTTAAATCTTACTTAAATTTGCTTTATTAGATATATAATTAACGAACTATAAAACATTGTTTTCAAGCATACATCAGAAAGTAGGAAATTTTGAAGTGACTCCACAATTGATCAGCCCAAAGCTTCATTGGCTTCATCAATGGCACAATTATCCAAAGTCTCGAAAGAAGTTCAAGCTTTATAAATCTGCCTCAAAAGTTCGTCAAATTACATTGGAAAATGCGGGAAGAGCTTTTAATAAATTATCTATAAGTCCATCTTTAAGAACAAAAGTCGTTCTTAGAAGAAGAAAGAAAGAAAAGAAAAGAAAAGAAGAAAAGCCAGCTTGAAAAAGACCTATTTGAATTTAATCATTCCATCAAAATATGAATCACTAGATTATTTGCATAACTTCAAATCACACAGAATTGTATTAGTTTGTTCAAATTTATGTAACAGACAGAAGAAGGCATCTTCATAAGATATATATATTTCTCCACATTTCTGACTCCCATCATATAATTACCTTAGTTTTGAGTATGTCTTTAAAAATATAAGGTATAGACCTACTTTAGGGGTCTCGGTGGACCAGTGGATAGCGCACTCTGCCACCAAACAAGAGGTGCGAGTTCGAGTCCCGCTCAAGTCGATAGGCATGAACCTCCTAGAAAAACTAGGTTGTGTCGTAGGACTTGAAATCCACCCATAATATAATATATATATATATATATATATATAT
>JBANCY010000624.1:4636-16454 GCA_037040045.1 Phorticella flavipennis | reverse complement strand
TATCATTAATTAGATACTAAGGGGAGTTTAAAGTGTTGTCATATATTGTTACCACTGTCTCAGGACAGAACCTCCTCAGTTCTGGGTCACCAAATGAGCGCTTAAGCGAATGACGCAAAGCTGTTCCAGTTGCTGCAACACTCGGCGTATAATTAATTTTAAATGCGCCACAGACGGGGATTCCCCCTGCTTCATATGTCACACTCAGTTGCTCTCTCTCTTAGTTCTCCTCTCCCTCTGTCTCTCTCTGTGTTGACAGTTTTGTAAGTTTGCGTTTTTATTTACACAATTTAACATGGCCATATATTTATTGTTTAATTACAGTGACAACTTTGAAATTAATTTAACGCACAGCAACAACAAAAACACCAACAACAACAACCATCATTTAGAGCTGAGTAATTAACTGCGTCAGTTTAATTGGAAATTGCGAATCGTTTATCAATTTGAAACACCTCTGCCAATTATTGGTACTTTTTATACTTCACCATTCTTAATTAAATTAATTTTATATAATTATTTTAATAAAATTGTGCTAAAAAACCAAAGTGTTGTCCAGTTTGTAAGCCTTATAAAGTCAAATGACCAGCGGCTGCATATCATGGAAGTAAAGAAGCACTATCTTGGGCAAGTCGAAGATTTCATGCCCTTATCGATGCTTTCGTATATATTACATAGAAAGACTTTATATATAATATGTTTATAAAATGTTATCGAAAAGCTCGAAAAACATTTTCTTGTTTATGGGCAAGCCCGTTTTTGGTTGCATGACAGCTTTATGTTGTAATGATCGTATTGAAATTTGGTGGAGCGATAGATAGATAATAAACTTACGTGTGTCTAAAATTTCAATTCAATTACTTGAGAAATATGGAAAATATGATGGCATTAACATTTTACTTCATTTTAAAAGAGAGATATAGAGAGAGAGATCCATGATCCGATTTGTCAACTTAATCAGATTGGAATACATTGATCGGATATAATAGGATTTAATCTTACAAGTGACGTATTTAGCTCAAAACAAGATCCTCTTTGGGAAGTCCTCAGAGTAATGTAGTTTACGTCTTCTTCTGACTTTTTATCGGGGGCTGACGGTTTTCAAGCTATATTTTGTCTTTTGCCTAGACAGTTCCACATATTTTTGGAGATTTCATGGATCTTGCTTAGCATGACTGTTGATGGGTTGGGGAGGAGCTTAGAGATTTGTCAGGCTGCTATATAAATGGGTGTGTGATAGTTAACAAAGAATCTTGAATATGAGCCAAATTTGAAGGCAATTGCTTGAAAAACTTGAGATGGTTGAAGAAAACAAATGATATTGTCCGGCGTGATTTGGGAACTGTCCTGACAGATAACAAAAGAAGTCAGAATGAAAGGTTTCATTGCGGAAGCTCAAAGCCAGAAGGAGTGGACACTCCTACAGACAGGATGGGTCAACGGTCAAACAGATGGACAGATTGGCAGACAAACGGACAGATTAACGGATAAACTGACGGCCATTGTACAATCGATTTCTATCTTCCAACTGACCAACTGCAAGAGATAACTTTTATGGGTTTACGCTTTCTCCTAATCATTAAAAACTTTTGCACAAGGAAATATACCATTTTCTTCGAAAAGAGTATAAAAATATGCTTAAGTATTTTTGTTTTTTTCCACCAAAAGAGTATAAAAATAAGCACAAGTATTTTTGGTTTCTTGTCTGGAAATAAAAGTTCTTGGAACAATGTTTTATGACCGTTTCACACGCCATGAAAATTGCAAGTGAGGCAAATAACAAACAGCAAGAAAGAAAAGCAAAGGAAATAAACTTAAATAACGAAAGACCGAAGGCTAAATACCCTTGGAGATGGTTGTTTCAGAAATATTCCAAAAAGAAACTTCATTTTATATATAAAGCATCTATAAAGATGAGGATCCTATAATTAGAACTCTTCTAGTTACTTTGTGATTCGGAAAAATTTAGTTCAGTATTTTTGCATCAGATCAGCTGACAGTAAAAGTTGGGCACATAGAAAGAGTTTTGTGACACCTTCTGCCCTGGACTTTACATACTTCCCGAGCATATTGTAGAGCTCTTTGCTAGGGTAACACCTGCTACAGACTGACGGCAGCTTGACAAGATGCCAAAAACAGCGAGGTTTTCTTGTGCGGTTAGGCAAAAAGGGGGCGTATGCGCAAAAGGTAGGTGTGGCAACTGTTGCCTTGGCTGGGATTGTGAGGTGTTGCTTAGATAAACTGACATGATTTAAATAGCAGAAAAACTTTTGCAGACCCTGTGACAACCGAACTGCCACACAACTGTAACGCAAACATATACAAACACGTAGATGTATCTACCATATGTATAGGTGTATCTGTGTACATATACACAAAGATACACACACAGACTCAGTGTATTTGTGGCATTTTTTAACATGGCAACTGTCGTCTTGCATTTGCCATGCCATTGTGACATTGCGGTGCTGGGCAATGTTTCCGTTGCCTCTTATCGAGTTGCCCTTGTTGATTGAATAAACTGGCACACAATATGTCTATGTGTGTATCTGTGTGTGTGTATATTTACCGTTCAGCAAAAAACTTTTTAGCACATTTTGGAATAAAGTAGAAAAATAATATTTACATGCCAAGGGAATTGTCAGAAAGCCTTTACTTTAGCCCCTACATCATGCGGGCCAAGAGCCAAACAAGATGAAAAATTGCCATAAATGGAGTCAGTTGTGTTACGGCAAAGACAAAGATGCTTCGGAAGACAAATAAATCATTGCAAAATGACCTTTGGTGACAGTAATGTGTCACGTGAAGTCATCAAGAGAAGTTTAACTAACTTAAACTGTTTTATAGCTGTTATAAAATATTAAACATTGCAACACTTGTGTCATATAGTTTGGTTTTTTAAACGAACCGGTTCAAAAGACTTTCTACAATTTATAGCCCAATAAAAACAGAAACATGATCCCACTTTATATATCTTGAACCATGCCTTAAAAGTCTCCTAATCAGTTAAACAAACAATACAAATAGTGGCTATAACAACCATATCCCTTTATTTCTGGCTTCCTTCACTGAAGATCTTTTTTACGTGGGTGGATTTCCAATCCTACGCCACAACCTAGCTTTTCTAGGAGGGTCAAGCAAAATGCATGAGTGGGACTCGAACCCACATCTTTAGTTTCCCGCTATCCACTGGTCCACCGGAGCCCCAAATCACCTAATAATCAGTATCTCAAAGAACACTCCCATGCGTCAGGCCAATCCATTCCATCTCCAACTATGACAATACATTATATTAATGCCTAAAGTTGTGTCTAATTTATCGCACAATTTTCAGCTTATTTAAAATATTTATTTAAATGTTGTACACGATTTGTTAGGCTTGTTTTGAACTTGGCTAAACCCGAGCCTTGTGTCCACCTGGCATTTGGCGTTTGGCTACCTTTTTGGGTCACTTTGCGACGCTGCCAGTTTCGGCCCGGGGGCTAATGATGACAAATGTATAGAAGGCACAAATAGTCGGGCCTCTAGGCCGAGTTCAGAGGTCAAACCGAAAGACTGCCAGACTGTCAGAGGGTCAGCATTGTCGCATATGTTGTGAGCGGCTCATGGATTTGGGCTGGGGGTCCGGATCGGACTGGGGCTGTGCTCTCGTTGTGTCTGAATGCAAATGACTTTATTTGAATTTTAAATGTGTAAATTGCGCCCGTGTTGCTTGATTTCTCCGGTTCTTTTGCTCAGTTTACGACCTGGCCGTTTGTCACTGATAACGGCTCGCTAGCAAAGGACGTTGGCCAAATGAGAATTGCAGTAGCACGGCAAATGGAACAATGAACGCAATGACAACAACAATAGCCTCCAAAAGCCTTCTCCCCGCATCACATGCCTCGGCGCGGCCCGGCCCAGCCAAGTATATATAATCATTTCCGTTGCCAGCCCACGTACGTCTTTTATCTCTTTCAAATTTTCGTTATTGTTATATGTTTTAAAAGGATGCCTTGATAAAGGAGCCGCAAAAAAAAAAATAAAGAAAATTCCACACAAACGAGAAAAAAATGAAACAGAAACAGCAAAAGCAACAGAAAAGAAGAGAAATTGTTGACTCACCTGGTAATTTCCGGCAGTTGGCTTTCTTTTGCCGACATACAATGTGTATACGTAATGCGTGTAATTTGCCAACGCCTGCCCTGAACTTTCCACTTTCCACTTTTAACTTTCAACTCCCAACACCGCCGCACGTTAGTACTCAAAGCAATCATCTGCTCTTGGCAGCTTTATAATTAAACTCCAAAATGCCTTGAAAAACCATCCACGCAAATTTCAGCTTTTCACACTGAGTGAGGTTAATAAACAAATAATGTGCCAACACGCAAGTAACAAATCGATAAATTGATTATTTATGTTGTTCAGGAAGTTATAAAAACAACAAAACAAGAAAGATTATCTTCAGAGAGCTGGAGAATTCAGGAGCTTTCCAATGTCCCACTTGATCGGTTGATTTCGATTGGCATATCTACCATTGCCTTGGTAAATTTTGGTCAACCATATGATAATAAGGAAAATCAACTGTTTATATAACTGGAGGGCAACAAATTATATACTAATTTTCAAACCATCATATATAATCATCGTACATAAGAAGAGAACTGTCCTCGAGTGCGGAGGGAATAGCTTGAAAAAGATGGAAAATATGTACCAAAGCCGGCTCTTAGGAGTATGATATAGTGGTCTGTTCCGACCGATTCCGACCAATGAACTAACGGTCAACAAAAGAAAACTCTGCGCCTTATAAAGATAGACAGACGGCCAGATGGGCAGACAGACGCATTGAGATGACCCAAGTCCTCCTGACTATTCTTCAGGGGAATTATTTGGGGATCTTCGATGCTTTCTTCTGTACATTAGAGACCTTAGCTGAGAATGAATATACCAGTTTCTTTGAAAAGACTTGTAATATTATATTCTCTTTTCCATCTGATTTAAATTTCTTAAGTCCATTTATGTCTTCGTGGCAGCAGTTCCATATTGAAGCTATTCGCAAAAGTTTGACAATTTCCATATTTAGAGCTGGAGAAAACTTGGTGCGTCTTCCAATGCAGTTGGCAAAAGTTTATGCCAACTATTAGCCCAAATCGCTTGAGTAAGCCCCCCAATAAACCGTCGCTTCCGTCCCACTTGGAGTGGAGGAGTTGGTAAAGCATTGCGACACATTGCGCAATTTATGATCCATCGAAAAGGCAGAAGATACGGAAATCCACAAGTCGCAGCAGCGGAAACCCGCTCAGGCGCTGAAATTGAGTGCGTGTAAACATATTGGCTGCCTTCATGGATATTTACGGCCGTACTGCATGGCCGTATGTCATTGATATACGGCTGCTGGCGGTAGCTGGCGGTATGCAAAAGGTAACAGAGCCAAGATTCAGTTGCCGTGCCAAATGTCGTACGGTTGGCATGAAAAATGGCAAATTAACTGAAATTAATGGCGGGCCGTGTGCAAATTTATTAAAATTGATACACAGAACCGGAAGCGGCAGCTTTCTAACTTCATTTACGGCGATTTATGCGTTGACCTAATCAAATAACCCCGCGTATTCTGCTTTCTTTCCGTATATTTTTTTGGTATTTGGCAAGCCCAAAAATACGAACTTATGTATCAATCAAAAGGCAAATCGATAAGACTTAGCCGAATATTGAATGGAGTAAAGTTCAGCCCGTAAATCATGGAGCTTATGTTATCAATATGAGCATTAACTTGTGCTGACGCTTTCACTTTTTCCAATGCCCAGTTCAACGCCAGGATTCCGCATTGATTTTGGCGTTGAAGTTCTCGTTTCGCCACGGGCTTTTTATTTATTTATTTATGGGTTCAATTTGATTGTAAGTAATTAAGCCGGGCTTCTCCGGATTAAAGACGCACACTGAAATTGCCGGAAAGCCTATTAAAATGGCTGATTGACAGCTCACAGTGAATGTGGATTACAGGGAAGATGGAGGTCTTGGGAAAACGATAGGCAACTGACTGCGTCGTTTAACAAATATAATATTATTTTATTGTCCAGAGCAGGTGTAATATAAACGTAAATATAACATTTATAAAATAACGTTCCAAATTTGAAGAATACAAACACATTCAGTTACGCCTGCGCATGGAAGGTGTTTCAGAAATATACAACTAATTTATCATTGCCAATTCCAATTGCAAGGCAACCTTAATCGCATGAGCCCCGGTTCCAAGGACTCAGCTGAAATGTGGTACCGAAGTTGTCTTTCGAAGTGAAATTAAATTTGTCGAGTTTGAGTTGCCAATCATGGGCTGTAGCACCGCTTCCGAGGTATTCTTGCGTGAAACATTCTGCTGTTCCTTGATGGCACGATAATCCTCCCAGTCCGCAGCAATGCGAGCCATTATCTCCTCGCCGAGCACCAGAAAAGGTTTCTCCATGCGCTGTTCGAACTCCTGCACGGCCTGGTTAAGCTGTTGCTCAACTTGGGGTAACTTAATGGAAATGAATTTACGTTCCCGTTCTTCGCGCAGCAATGTTCCGCCGCGATTGAGAAAGCGATTCGGTTCCTTGGCCTTGTACTCCAGTGCCTCCATGCGGGACCAAAGTTTGGCACGTTTTTCGTAAAGCTCAAAGATGTTTTTGTTTTCATTGTAATACTCCTTCAGATCGAGCAATTTCTGTTCCAGTACTTCCAATAGCTCCACGGTACAGCATTCATTTTGATATTTACGTTCCGATGGATATTGTAAGGTTAGATCGAACCAGTGGTTGATCTCGGCGCGCACATGCCCTACAAGCAGCGATAGATTCTGGTTACGTAAAGCTTCGCAGCGCTCCAGCTCGTGACTGATCATTTCATAGTTGTCCTGTGAATAGTCCTGTGAGTCGCAAATCTTGTCCATGGCCGGCTTATCGATCAGACCGACTTTCGACAGGCTCTCCGAAATGCCACTAAGCTTGGCACGCATCTTGTCCAATGACTTGTGCCACTCGTGTAGTCGCTTCTTGGCACTTGCCTCGTCATGTCGTCGTTGCAGCTCCTCCGTCAAGTGAATCATCAGTCCATGTAATTTATATTGCTGTTGACCCAAAGCCTTATCCGGCTCTCCAGATTCTTCTGTGGCAGTACAAAGCTTTTTGGCCAAATATTTGGACTGGTCTAGCAGCGTTTTGATCTCCAGCTCAAAGTTACGTTGCTTTTCATCCCAAGTCTCACAGAGGACATCAACAGCTAATATATCGTCCATTGTGGTGGCCAAATATTGTATTATCCCTACGGTCCTGTAAATATATAATTATGCTTAAAGTTGTTTAAATGCAAAATAGTTGAAAGCAAACTAAGAGTTCACTTCAGTGCGAGTGATATACAGACTACTAAAATTGTGTAAAAATATAAACTAACTAAAAATTCTATGAAAACAAACAACTGAAACGGAAATTGTCAATTTCCGATAAATTTCGTATGTACCTTTCAAATTTTTCGTCAAGAAACGAAACAATTACTTTAGAAATTATTTAGAAATTTTGTGAATGATTTGAGTTAGGTTTTTAAGGGTTTTAACTCCTAAACTACTTGTACCTGGTACTTATGATTTAAGGATAGAATTACCAGTATTTTCCTATAAGTACAGCTTTCCACGGTTGAGGTGTCAAAAACAAATCACGATGTCAAATTGGCCCGAGTGGCAGAAACCGTATCTGGTTTTTGTCTATACAAAGAATTAAAATTTCATTTAAAATTTTTAAAAGGCAAAAATGTAATTGAAAAAATAATCAAAAGTTGAGAGCATATAAAATGCACACATACACACACACACCCAGCACACACAACAAATTATTCAATTCAGTTGGGGCAACCGCTGCATTTGGTACTCGACTGGATTACCATTCATTGAAGCATTTTCCTACTTCTGCTGCTGCTCTGCAGCTCCTCTGCCGCTGCTGTGGTCTGCAAAACCCGATAGTGACGTCTATGATGGACGTACATCAGGATCCCAGGGCTGTGAGCAAGTGCCTGTGGCAGTGATTTAAATGTGCAAAAAAAAGAGAAAAGACAAAAAAAAGCACGAGTGAAATCAACTTTCCTCAGGCAGCAAAAAATCAATCGAAACCACGAGCGTAATTAATGTTGAATAAAGCAGAGTCGGGTTGTTCTGGAACTGCTGGTCTGGTCAAATCTGGATTACAGATATAACTTCTACAGTCACAGTTATCTGCAGATACAAAAGAAGTAATTTTCTCAAAAGCTCCTAACAAATTCTCGTAGTTTGTTGGCTTTAGCTTTGGCACACGTGTTTTCCATTCTTTTTCGCTGCATTTGGTCTCTCTTCATTAAGTGCTTAATTCATTTCAATTGTTGTGGTCCTTCCTTCCGCCGTTTACTGCTAATGAACTTCCGCTGTCAAGCAAAACGCTTATCATGCAAATCGCATCATATCCAATAATTTTATTCCAAAAAAAATGGCGTCTGCTATTATCATTTTCATTTTAGACTTCCGTTGCCAACACTTTTTACAAATTTTTGCCTTTCGGGCCTGCCACATATCTCACTTCCTGTGACGCCATTTGCCTGGCTTTGTCTGCGCCGCAAAGTAGGCAAGCGTTTCTTCTGGCCTTCCTTGCGCTCAAAAGTAGGCAACAGTTTTTTCATTACGCAGCCTGAGCACATTGTGCACATTTAAATGCAAAAAACGTCGACAGTTGCCGTTATAGGCAGTCGACTAGGTGTTCATGATGGGCGTTGCCACGCCCATACCACTTGGGTTATTTACTGCGGTGCGTGAGCTTTCATTTGCCGTTCGTTGAAGGCTTTTTTTTCGGAATTATTTACCAAAGATTTATGTCACATGCAGGCAGACAAGCACGCAGGTAGATGTCATATAGTATATGTGTGTGTTAGTGTGTATCTGTGTGTGTGAGTCTGAATGTGTGTGTGTATCTGTGTTATGAATATGCATGTGTTCATTATGCGGGATTATTGTTATAGGAGCGGAAATTGTGCAGAACTTTGACTCGCCCATGAATCTAATTTGAATATTTGCGCTGCAGGCAGACGCATTTAAGGATTCAAGTGCTGCTGGGTGCTCAAAAAAAGAGTTCCTTGAACCATAGTGGCAGCTGACTTAGTAGATTAAGAAAACTGTGCTGTGAGATGTGCACTAACTACCTTAAAAATTTCATTACAAGGCCCTGATCTATTTAAGCATATTCTAAACTTACGCTCATTTCAAATGGTTCGAGCGGGGGAAGGGTGAATTCATTTCGTTGCCTTTGGTGCAATTTTTGCATTTTCCCATTTGCCCGCTTTGGGCACATCGATTTAATCTGCGCCTACAGCGAGCAGCAACAATTAGGCCGTGCGCACAAATTCTCGGCAAATTCACCCATTCATCGAGGGGCCCCGGGGCCAATGAAACCGCAAACGCTCAGTGTGCCCAGCAATTTCCAATTGGACTCGCAGCGCTTATTTGGCATAATGGAAGCACCTCACGGGTAACATTCATTTACAAAGCTGTTGCATCCATGTACATGTCCAGAGAGTCCAACCTCAATGAGCTGCCCGACAATGGCGACAATTGGCGCTGTGATTAACTGCAACGCAGCTCTGCGCATTTTTGATTTAAACTTTTAAATTTCAAACTTCATACTAGAAATTTTCAAATTAAAATTTAAGAAATCTATCAAATTTTGCAATGTAAAATTCCTTTTACATGACATTTGATCGGCTTAGTTGTCATAAAATCCGTTGAAACATGCACAATATTTGCTTCGATTGACAGGCAAAGAGACAGCTGAGCAATTGACTGTAAATGAAAGCAAATATGCTCGGAATACTCGAGAACATTTAATCAAAGTAGCAAAACATGTTAGGGGGCAAATAAGTAACGATGTTCTGAACATCAAATTGGCATAATGACAAGTCTGTGGGGTTTTATATATTATTTATGCAAGCATTTCCACATAAAAGTTCTGCAGGTGTCCAAATGGCAAATGGAATTCAGAAATTAAACGCCAAAAGTGACATATATAATATATGTTAACATCTCTGAGACACTTTCATAATCATAAAGTAGGCTTTAATTTAACCGACAGATGGGCAGAGAGAATGGTCAGTTGGTCAGACATTATTAAGCAAAATTATTGTTATGAGTGGAATAATAAGTTAAGTAAGTTTCAGAAGAACTAAAGCTGAAACAAATGATTTGGGCCTGGTAGATTCAGGATCCATTATGTGGACGATATGAAGCTCGAAACATTGTTTTTCAGCGGTTACGGTCAAAAATCAAAAACAAAAACCGCGGTTTTATAAGGACTTAGCATCAGTATACTTACTCTAAATCTTCATGTAAAATAGTAATATGAAGTCAAGCTTCCTTAATATTTTGAGGAACCTTATCTTTATCAAGCCAAGCATCATCTACTCTCTATACCAATTATTTTCCACAACCCAAATTTTTTGTTTCAAATTGCAATTATAGATTGAAAAAGACATCCTAAACATAAACATTGCACTCTAAGTTGTTGTCTTCTTGTTTTAGACTCAAATACTTCCGTTGGAAAATCCTATATTCCTTTCAGACCACAAATTATATGGACATATATCATAGTCACATATGTCTCAAAGTTATAATTGTCTGTATTCTACGAACTACAAACATCTAATATATATTTCAAGAGCATAAAAAGTAATTTTCGGTTAACTTTTTCGGGAAACCTTTATGAACTTTTGTGCCAATTAGTGTAATATCTAAATTAATTCAACATTTGGTAAAAAATATGCACTCAATTACTGCTGAAAACCTCCAAAAAAGGCGAAACTAAATACGAATAACAACAACTTTTACACACAGAATGGCACATGATGTGCCAAAGGGTGCAATTTTCAGTTGTCGTTGTTGTTGGTGTTGTCGTTGTTGTTGTTGTTGGTGTTGGTGTTGTTGTTGCCTGTTTGCATTTGGCTTTTTGTTGTTGGGCAACCAAGCAACAATAGCAAAAATAATTGCAGAACTTTTCAAAACAAAAAGTCAACAAAAACAACAAACCAAATTTAGCGTTTATTTAAATGTGGAAACCACAAAAAGGAATATTTACAGAGTATTTAATTTCGGAACACACACAAAATGTTTGGGATAATATAAGGATTCTGGAGAATAGACATTATACTAAATACATACTTGATTGAATTAGGGGAAGTTGCTATATGTTTTTAATAAGTCAGTGGATTGCGCACTGTACCGCCAAATCAAAAAATTTTGGGTTCAATTCCTACTCATGTCGGAAGGCATGACCCTCCAGTGAAGGAAGCAGAAAAAAACGGCAAATAATGCTTCAGACTGTGACCCAATAGGGTTGTTAATGCCACTATTTGGTTGCAAAAGGTCAGACAATCATGGTATTCAGGACATCAACAAGTCGTCTAGAGTTTCGCAGCTTAGCCTGGAGCTATTGTTGGATTTTAATTGGAAAAGTTAATCGATTGTTAGACACTGAACGGGCTGATGGTCTGCTAATTACCTCAATATTACTCCAATATTATGTTCAATATAAAAACTGAAATTTAAATTAAATTTTATTACCCATTTGCTTGACGCAAACTTGATTTAAACACATTAAAGTTATTTTCCCAGCGTTGGAATAAGCCAATAACTGGCAACAGTTTATAAATATTGCGTAAAATAAAATGAACGTAGTGCTCAGAGCTCGGAGCGTGCAGCTTGGAGCTGGAACCGTGGAACGTGGAGCGTGGAGCGTGGAGCATAAGGAACAGCAAAACTACAAACAAGTGAAACGATAAAACCACTTTAAGTGCGAGCACC
>JBANCY010000623.1:0-25009 GCA_037040045.1 Phorticella flavipennis | reverse complement strand
ATGCCAAAGTTATGGCCAATTTATCGAAAAACGAATTTATCGATTATCGTGCGAAGGGGGCGTGGCATCCAAAATTTTAAACCTACTCGTATTGCCTATGCTATACACGGATATTCATGCCCAGTTGGAAGCCTGTAACTTCTGTAGTTTCCGAGATCGGCGCGTTCATACAGACGGACGTACGGACGGACAGACGGACATGGCTAAATCGACTCGGCTATTGATGCTGATCAAGAATATATACACTCTATGGGGTGTGGCACGCCTCCTTCTGCCTGTTATATACATTCCAACAAAACTATTATACCCTTTTTCCCATTTTTTAAATGGGATCAGGCTATAAAAAGATAAAACCCCAATGCAACATGAAGGAAAACCTCAACTAGACTTTAAATGAGTGAATAATTCGGAATATTAATATTAGATTATTACATCGGCCAACTAAAAATTACTTCCCAGATGATTTATGACATTACTCATTTAATACCCTAATGAAAACCAAAGAATTCGAAAAGGTTCATACGAATTAAGAATAAAGAGAATCAAATTTTTAGTTTACCTAGAAGGTAAAGACAATAAGATAAGGAAGGATGATTAATAAGTGTCCCCATGCTATTGGAGTGACAGAATCTCAACGATTCTCTCTTCCTAAATGAATATGAGTGAAAATGCTGTCCGCTGTCTGGAAGCTACGGATTCGAACAGTCCCTGAACTAACAGTATAAACGAGTGAGTGAGATGCACTCATTTATAGAAGAACAGTACTGTACATTATGTGCTATAAATTCTACAGACCAGAAGAAGATAGCAAACACATCTACTGTACTGTCAGAGTGGGACAGCAAGAGGTTGTACTCCTCGTGAATGCTTGAATGCACCTAATATGAGTGCAGCAAAATGTTATCATTGAGATCAGCAGTTCGTAGCATTGGTCATGGTTTTTAAAGAAAACAACGAATGTTTCTGCGTTTTAATATTGATACATTATTATTATTATTAGGGTCACAGTCTGAATCACTATTTGGCTTTTTTGTGCTTCCTTCATTAAAGAACTTTTTTACGTAGGTCGATTTCAAATTATACGCCACAACTTAGTTTTTCTAGGAGCGTCATGCCAATCGACATGAGCTAGATTCGAACTCGCACCTCTTGTTTGGCGGGACAGTGCGCTATCCACTGTTCCACCGAGGCCTCAATGGTATTAACACTATTTATATTTGTTGTAGTGGGATTTTCTAACATTTCACCAAGTGTTTTTATACCCTGATCCCAATTGAAAATTGGTATGAAGGGTATAATATGTGTGTACAAGTGTATGTAACAGGCAGAAGGAGGCGTGGCAGACCCCATAAAGTATATATATTCTTGATCAGGATCAATAGCGTAGTCGATTTAGCCATGTCCTTCGCCCGATAATCAATACATTCATTTTTTGATTAATTGGGCATAACTTTGGCATTTATAGAGCAATCGACACCAAATTCGGTAAATAGGGTCATGATTAGAAACTGCAGAATAAATAAATTTTCCAAAATTTTGATACACCCCTCCATTTTCTCGGAAAGTGACGAAATGTATCTATGAGCTACAAAGTTTAAGCTAGATTCATGAAATTTGGTAGGTGGGTGCCTATCATCATAAACAATGAAGTTATAAGACTCAGAAGTGGCCGAAAACGGGGTTTAAATGGCAGAAGGTGAAAAATGCATTATGTCACCTGGCGGCTAAACGTTTATAGCTAGAGGCACGAAATTTGGCACGTAGGTTCTCATAGATGATGCGCAAAATGCATTTTCTCCAAATTTTTGATGAAGTTATTCGCAAAAGACTGTAAAAAGTCACATATGGAGAGGCCGGCTGAAGCAGCGCTGACTCTAGCCCACGCTGTACAACGCCAAATGTGGGTCTGTGTGTGTGTATCGGTATTAAGCGATTCCGACTGCATTGCACTGTTGGGATCAGGGTATCTCCTAGTCAAGACCACTCGACTAGAGCTTTCTTACTTGTTAAGATTGTCTTTTTAAGTAGATTTAGTACGGGGCACTCTGTGATAATATGTACAACTGATGATATGAGAGTTACACAGTCCGCGGGTCGGTGTTGTTTGTCCTTTGAGAAGGTCACTGTGAGTGAGACTAGTGTGTCCTATATGTTGTCTTGAAAACGTGCTGGTTTCCTTTGAGCCAGCTTCTCGGGGATATACGGGTGCTGTTCCATCTGGGTTGAATTGTATCTAGTCGTGTATAAGTTCTTTAGATTTTGTAAAGTTTGGTATTAATCATCGTAGGTCGGACGTCACTGCAAATTTTTCATATTATTAGTTGGAGAAATAGGTCCATAAATTGCGTTATTAATGATCCCGTTGTTATTATGGTTTCCGAAATGATAATTAAACACTCAATGTACTCTAATGAAACCTTTATTTTATTTGTTCCTTCAACTATTCTTTATTTTTTTCTTTCGATGGGGAACCGATTAAAAAAAAAGTAATCTCTATTTTATACGTACACCAGCATCGCATAGGAGTATTACCATTTAAAATCTGATGCTATTATCTCATAAAATTTACGGGCACACGATTGTTGTGCGAATGCAGAAAATAGCGGAAAAGTCCTATGCAGCGATTGTGCGGAAAATGTAAAACTGGAAAAATAAACGATTAAGGAACTTATTGAATGTCAAAAAGATTTTCGGTCTCTGGAAATACCAATGTTGAAAATTAAATTAAAAATAAACATGCACGAAGGCTCTCGTTGAGGGAGCTGAAGTCCATGACTTGTCAGCTTGTACAACTCCTGGTACCATCTAATGGAATATGTATCGTCCACACAAATGGGACTAACGATTTTGCGTAGAGTCTTTTCTCGAGCACTTCAAGAGCGTGTGTATTAGTTTGTGGCATAGTCCAGCCCTCCGCGCCGTATAAGAATACTGGAAGGATGAGTGTTATTTTTGTGTATCGAGAGAGAGCTCTACTTCTCAATAGACTTCTGAGCCCACAGTAGTACCTGTTGACAAGAGTGATTCTGTTTGGAATATCCAGACAACAGCACGATTGCTGTGCCAAGGTAAATGAGAAAATTTAGGCGCCGCATTTCCCTGCGAGAGCACACCAGAAACTCTGTCCAATTTGTGTATTGCCACATTTTTGATGTTAACATCATGAAATTTGGTATATAAGTACATATTGTCTAGTTTCTATGCACAAAATTGCAACCTAAAATTTTGTCCATCCTAATATGGTTCCCGCTAAATTACTTATAACTGCCTGTAATTTCTACATTCCTCATCATTGGGATTGGCATTTTGCTGGAAATATCAAAACGATCAGATCATAAACACCAAAAAATTTAAGAAGTTATCAGAGGTGGCGAAACGCGCCAAAATTGCAAAAGGGATTGTGTCACCTGGCGACTTAACTATAATAACCAGAGACAAAATATTTGGCATGTAGGTTGGCATTAATAATACGCAAAATGTACTCTCTTAAATTTTTGATGCCACGTCGCTCTCCTCTGCAAATCAAGAAAAGCTGATAACCGATGCTTTTATTTTAAATTTGATCTTCTATACACCTGTATAGCACACTGATAATATAGCAATCTGATAATAAACGCAAGTTATTGGGAGAAGGCGTACTGTATTGCACAACTGAGATGAGGGTATCGCATAGTCGAGCTCACTCGACTAGAGTTTTCTTCTTTCATTTTTGAAGAGTAGCTGACAACACGGGTTAGCTGCTTGCTAACAAGAGTTATTGTATCACTGGATGGCCAGGGAACGACACAGTGGGCCCATGAAAATCTTATCCGATTATACCCAATTACGCATTGCTCAGGGGGCATAGATAGAAGAAGTAACCGTTCACACGCGTAGGAGTTTATATGATGGGTCGTGAATCAAATGTTAATAAGCAAAAGTAATATAAGGTTTGTTATTTATTATGTTAAAGAGTTAGCTTAACAAGGCGATAGAGGAAGATAGATGGTAGAGGAAGACTCCCCAAACAATCCAAAAGTTGCATGTGTTAGGGAGCCATTTTAAATTTCAAGAAAAAGTAAATTAAATTAAAGCTAAGCTAAGTGAAAGTAATAAAAAATAATAACCTCCAATCAATTATTTTTTAATTTATATTAACTAGAAAACTGGACGCTGGAATGCTATGCATGTGCGAATAGCGTGGGAAATTTATTACCATCAAAATAAGCAAAATTCGGAAAAGGTAGCATGTAAAGCGCCAGTAACGAATTCAAATCTCAGCAGCCCTTGCATAAATATAAACTCAGTGGGAACAGCAAGTGCACCTGCCAGCAATGCAGTGAAAATGGGTGGCGGATCTGTCGGCGGTGGAGCGAGTAGTATGCCTGTCAACAACAGCAGTACACCATCAGTATCAAGTGGGAACATGGTTGTGGCAACTGGAGCAGCGCCGCCATCTTTGGGTATTAAAGCCTCTTCAACGATGACCCTAAATACAACACCGCACTTACTTCATCGGGCACAAGATATGGGATCATCTGCGACGTACGCTAGAACACCATTTGAAACTTCGCCACTTGCTGCTAGCTTTATTGGCGCTCCACCTAGTCATATCGGTAAGTGGATAGTGTAGTAAATAATAATAAACGATATATCAATCAATATCTGAATATATTATCGCAGGCACGGCAGTTGCCCCATTTGGAAGGTACGTGGGATCGTTTGGGTTCGCTGGTCTCACGCATTTTGGACGGGATATGTCATTAGGTGGACACTTGGATGCTTGGAGGTAAATATAAAAATAAAAATATAAAATATAAATAAATATAAAAATAAAAAATTTTTAAATATGCACATACCTTATAAACGATGTATAGTTCGATTCATATGAATGCACGAATTGTTAATGCTAATGTATGGATTTTAGGATCACATAAATTACTTATATTATGTCTGCATTAATTATTGTCCTCTTGTGACGTTTACTTACACAATTTCCATATAAGTAATTACACAGATTTTTCCATAAAAAGATCTTATGATTTATATGAATGCAAAGTATAAGAGTAGTTATTAAATCCATATGAATTATATTTATTAACAATTTTTATATTAAAATGTAAACCTTTTAATGTAAAATTGGTAAAATTGACAATAGATCCAGCTTGATTTTTTTTGCCTCACAAACAGTTTTTTTTTATGCCTTTTGATAGTCTTTTCGAAGAAAGTATGTCCGACAGGACGTAATCCATTGAGGCAAACGTCGTAGACCCCCAAAAGTTATATTGAGAATGGTCAAGGAGGACAAAAGAAATCGATTGAGCCATGTCCGTCCTTAGTTTTTAGCTATCGTAATAAATAATAGCATTTAACTACGTTGTGGCGTAGGATTTGAAATCCAATCACGTAAAAAAAGTTGTTCAGTGAAGGAAGCAGACTTAAAGGAAATTGATGCTTCGGGCTTAGACCCTGAAACTGTAGTTTCGAGCTCTTATAGTCTACAAACAGAAAGACGGACGAATAGACGAAAATGGTTATATCGACGCGAATATTGAAACTGATGAAGAATTTATATACTTTTTTGGTATGTCAGGCCTCTTTTTGCCTGTTACATACAGATGCACAAAAGTATTATACCCTTCAAGCCAATTTCGAATTGTGATCATAATAAAATTTCAAAAGGCAGACACTGTACTAGATATTAGAATATAAAATAAAATATAAAATCATAAAACAAATATACAGTCAAAGGAATTCATATACTGATCAGTATTGAACTTCACGTTTCGAGGATAAATTAAGATGTTAACTATTAATTAATTTTATTATTATTTTTTTTTGCGACGAATAAAGAAATGTATTGTCTTTTAATACATAAATTCTTTTTCTGAAAATTTCTTTTACAGGTCTGCTTCTATTCCAAGATCTGTAGGATATCACCCGGTTGCTCCCGCAGCTTCTGGCGGTTGGCCTATTAAGTCCGACGCAGCCTTAGAGAATGCACGCCGTGAGGCGGAAGAGAGAGAAAGAGAAATACGAGAACGCGAACAGAGAGAACGTGATCGACAGAGGCGAGAACGTGAAGAGCGCGATCGTAAAGAAAAAGAAGAAAAGTTGAAACGTGAGCAACAGGAGCGCGAGAGAGAAAAAGAGCGTGAACGCGAGCGGGAGCGTGAACGGAAAGAACGTGAGCGTCGCGAAATAGAACGCAGAGAAATTGAACGAGAACGAATCTTGCAGCAACAACGCTTTAATGAGAGTAATAAATTAGCTACGGCAGCTGCGTCTGCTTCGATACCGCGAGATCGGTCCCCTCATCGCAGTATTGGTGACCATAATGCAGACATTCGAATTAAAGAAGAGCATCCGCGCACAAAAGACGAGCAAGATGTAATTCTCATGCGTGCAACGGCGTCGTCTAGTGTTGGGGATCCGCGTTATCATTCGCCTTCGTTGGTTGCAGTGCAAACGAATGCAGCTGTTGCAGCTGTACATCATCATGCCAATTTCATGGTGGCGGGACGACATGGACATGGGATACCGCCACAAGCGTCTCACCTTCCGCGCAATATGATTCCCCCTACATTAGGTGTCGGGGGACCGCTAACACATTTTGGGCCGTCTGGCCCGCCCGCGTGGGGCATTGACCCATATCGGGATGCTTATGCACCAATATTGCGATATAACCCAATAATGGAAGCTGCATTTCGACACGAAGCGGAAGAGCGTCAGAAAGCTTTAAGCATATATGCAGCTCAATCTGCTGCACATTTACGAGGTAAAGAGCCTAGTCCCATTCCTCCTCCCTCAGTAGGTCCTTTGGGACCGCCTCCTACACATCTTCGAATGCAGTCATCTGGTATAGGTGTCATTTCAAATGCACAACCAGCTACGCAATCGTCTCAAAATCAGTTACCAACTATTGGTATCGGGAAGGTACCAGGGTCGACCCAACCGACGATGAGTATGGCAGTGCAACATATGATAGGAGTGGATCCATTAAATCATCCGCCGATCACAACCAAAAAAGAATCTGATCACGCCATAGGGATAGTAGTAAGTGTCCCAGGAACCGCTATTAATCATAACACTACCCCTGGAAATGTAATAGGTATTTCATCTGCAACAACAGTAACGCCAAGTCGATGATAAGATACTGGAAATATTATGTAGAGCTTTTTTGGATTATTGAAATTTAGAAAATTTCAACCACTTCCATCACATTGTCAATAAATGTACTCTACTTTTTTGTTCATGAAGGACATCCTTAGATTGAAAGAAAAACACCAATATATTGTACTAAGGGGAACTCTTTTTGTAATATAGAAAATAGTACAGAATATAAAATAATTAATTTTTAATGTAACATCAGATAGTTATGTCAAATAAAAATCGTGAGAAGGAAAGTAAATACGCACATGCTCCGATTTTTTTCAATAAGCCATAAGTATTTACATGTAGTTTTCTGATTATATAACTATCCACAAGGGTATGCGGATGAATTAACATTAAATAAAATAAGATATTACAAATACGATAGTGCCGAATATAATTAGTTTTTATTTATATAGATATACACGAGGGCGGACTGATAACTAATCGGCCTTACAAAAAACCTTTGGCGTAATTAGTATTTTCTATCAGCCTAATTCTGTAAAAGATTCAGGTCAACCTTGTTTAATTTTCTTCAAGCAAAAGGGATAAAAACGACTATCGCTCTGTCATTAGATTTCTGTATTAAAGAATGTATCCGGCACAATAATTTTCCACTTCAAAATATTGGACTGCGGAGTTCCGGCGATTTGACGATGACCGGTTGGGACGCACGACAATAAACGTAACCCCTTCAACATTACAAACGATAGGATAGCGCTATTAAGTACAAATAGGCACGAGATTCGATAACGCTAGGCGACTGTTGGTCAAATTGGTAATCCCATAATTTGTAATATTGTATAATAGTTTTATTGGAATTTATATAATAGGCAGATAGGCTTCGCAGTCCCCGTAATGTATGTGTTCTTATCACGTCCGTATGTCTGTTTGAACGCGTTTATCTCACAAGAAGACTCTCAGATGTTGGGGTCACCGTCTGGCTGAAATTTTGATATGTGGGAGCCCTAGCACTATTTGGCATGTGCAATATTATGACGCGACGTCCAAGGATTCGTCCTTAAAACGTCTCTAAAGTTTCCTTTTACGTTTTATATACAAAAAAGTTGAGCGCAATTCAGCCGCCAATGTATCCCTTTGTGCACCAAAGCGTCCTCTGATGCACACGATCGCCGATATGTTGTAACGCAGGCAAACTATTTTTCATTCTATGAACATTTTTTTGGTGGGCTCGAATCCCGATGCATGCAAACTATATTTAAAATTTTTTTATCTACTTTTCATAAAATCAATAAAATAAAATTGTATGTTCTGCTGTACAATTTGACAACTTCGATACTTGAAGAAAAAAACAGAAACCCAAAGAAAAGTAACCCGATTTGTGAGTAGCAGAGATATAACAAGATTATTCTTAGTTTTGTGTTTGCAAAACTCTAACCTAACCAAATCTCAAACACACAAAAATTTCAAATTGAATGCTCCTAAGTTGGAAAAAGAATACGTTTTCTGCTTATAATCCCATATAATATGGAAATAAGCTTATCACGTGGTCTATAGTCAGATTATGTTTATTTCGGGGGTAAAAAGTGTGAAAATTCAAAAGCTATGCATCAAATGTTTTTATGAAAAGTATATGTAGCACTTGTATATAATTAAATTAAAAATTAAAACTAAAAAGTAAATTTAATCTTAAAAAAAATTTAAATATAGTTTGCACCAGGCTTGAACCCACCAAAAAGTACTAAAAAAAATAATATTTTGCTTGGGTTTCAACGAACCAGCGATCGCGTGCTTCAGATTTCGCTTTGCTTCACAGTGGGTTACCTCGAAAGTTGCATTACGCTCAAATGTTCTGTGTATTTAAAGCGTGAAAGGAAACTTTAAAGATGTTTTAAAGCCGTCGCATGAGAGTTTCCTTGTTTCCTTTGCTTGAAGAATTTTTTTTCAAATTTTGATTGAACTCCGATTGAGTAGCGTTATGACGAAATTTTCTCGTCGTAAACAAACAGCTGCCAAACATATACCAATGTCATCATATGTCAATGCAATCAACAAAAACAAAGGTTGTATCAATGTGGGAAAAATTTAACGAATTTGTTTGCTCAGTTATATGCATCGATCCGAGTCAAATTTGATCTAGAATGTAAAATACAGAGCATAGTTTTCAAAAATTTTCTCCTTCCATTCCTGGGATAGTGAAAATATGTATTACAGCCACAGTGCGTCTTAAGATTTGGTATATATGTGTACATAGATATTAGATTAAAGAATGTGTCGTATCAATTTTTTTTTGAACCTAATTTAAACTTCCTTCACCCATTAATATAAAAAATAAAAAATCGATGAAATTATTTAAATTTTTGATTTTACTTATTCTGAATGGCAATTGGAGAGTAAACAGAAGTTATCCGCGGATACTTATGTAGACGGCCGACCCTCGTATCTTATCTAGACCTTAAGGCGCAAGCACACGCTCAAATTTGTACCACCAAACTTCGGTTATTCCGTTTTGCTCAATTTTTAACTGCGATCTCTTTGCGTAGAATAGCGGAAAGAGAAGACAAAATATTTGTTCTTATTAATTTGCGATAGATTATGTTAAACAGACGCAAAACGCATATAGAAGACTTTAAATTTGTATATAAAGTAATTAGTCAACAACTCATTTGTGCTTTTGTCCAAACGCGGGGATCCACTAAGATATAAACCTGAAAGTTGATCACTCTTTGGTCAGAAGGGGGCATAATTATATAATTAAACACATTTAATTTATGTTACTGTTAATTTAGTTATTTATTTATTGAATTTAAAGACAACACTAGAGAACTAAAATATATATAAAATATATAAGAGAAATTATACTATCATATTTCAATTTGAATCTAAAAAAAAATTATGGCTTTCACACAGTGCCCTGTGAGTCTTTGCTTTTCTTTCATACATTGTATATTGCTGGAGAATTCGTAGAGCCTTGCTGTTGCTATTCTTAGCTCCTTCTTTTACCACCTCATTATATTATTTGTAGGAATTCCTTTATGGCCCGGTTGAGAGTAGATGCTCACCAACGTGGATGCCGCTATGTTGAGTCTTATTCTGCAATTATCTTACTAGAGCTTAGAAGGATCTCGCACTGCGAATAAATATGCTGTCGTGTTACTTATTTCAAGCCAATTCTTTTCTAATAGGGGTCTCGTTAGGCATAGCGCACTGGCTGGCCAAACAACGAGACGTAGGTTCGATTCCTTCTCAGGTCGATTGACTTGACCCTCCTACTTTGGATCTAGGTTTTGGCGTAGGACTTGAAATCCACCCATTTTAAAAAAATAAATATTCAATGAAAAAAGCAAAAGCCTCGGAACGAGACCGATTTGTTGACGACCAAAGAAAACGGAGAACGGACAATGATTTGAGAGTATGCACCTGGAATGTACGAACATTGTACGGATCGGGTGCCGCTCAACAACTAAATGTAGGGCGGACATTACTGCCATACAGGAAATGCGATGGATAGGAGAAGATTGCATCAAGAAGAAGAATTGTGACATTTACTACAGCTGCTATCCAAAACGGCATGAATTTGGCTGTGGCTTCGTTGTAGGAGCTCGACTGAGGAGCCGCGTCTCTCACTTTATGCCCATAAGTGAGAGAATTGCAACGATCCGAGTTAAGGCCAAATTCTATAACATCAGCCTGATATGCGCGCATGCCCCAACCGAAGAGAAAGACGATAACACCAAGGATGCATTCTATGCGGAGCTCGATGGGGCTTACGGCCACTGCCCATCCCTTGGCATTGAAATGCTACTTGGGGATTTTAATGCCAAGATAGGGCGAGAAGACGTCTTTGGTGCTACCGCGGGGCTACTTAGTCTACATGAGACTACCTCAAGCAACGGTCTCAGACTAATAGCCTTTGCTGTAGCGCATAATATGGTAGTGCGTAATACAAGTTTCCAGCATCCATAAGGCATCATGGCTCCTTCCTGGTCGACAGACGAAAAATCAGATCGATCATGTTGTGATCGATGCAAGGCATACATCTAGCATACTCGATGTGCGATCCTTTCGGGGTCCCAATGTAGACTCCGACCATTACCTTGTTGCAGTCAAGGTACGCACGCGGCTATGTGCGATAAAGATTGCACAACGTAGTATGCAGAGAAGGCTGGAAATCGGGAAGCTGCAATCACAACATGTTCAGGATCACCACACGCGTCTCGTCTCGCTGAGCCAAGGATCTCAGAGACCTGACGACATCGGCAATATGTGGGCGCATATAGAAAACTCCTTGCGAACTTCGGGGGAAGAAGTTCTTGGATTCCAAGGCCCCCCAGAAAGGGATCCATGGTACGACCAGGAGTGTCGGGAGGCAACGGCTGCAAAAGACGTCGCCTATAGAAGAACGCTGCAAGCCATTCGACGTATAGTTGATGTTTACAGGTCGATGAGAAGAGACATGAAACGCCTTTTCAGACGGAAGAAGAAAGAACTCGAGAGGCGAGAATGTGAAAGAGTAGAGAGTAGCAGGTGCCGTAATGAAGCACGAAACTTCTACCAGAGGGTTAAGCGTCTATTAGCATTAGCCTTCTTCCAGTCGCATACAGGGTCCTAACGAGCGTATTATATTAGAAACTGAAACCCCATGCTGAAGCACTGATTGGACCTTACCAGTGCGGGTTCAGACCTGGAAAATCAACAATGGACCAGATTTTCACCTTACGCCAAATCCTGGAGAAGTCGTACGAAAGTCAAATTGACACATACCACCTATTCGTTCAACATGGGTAAAACAAAGTTTATGGTGTGCTCTAGCAGGGAATCGCGGCGTCTTGATTCTCAGCTAACTACGGGCAACTATAACTTTGAATCCGTTAAGGAATTCACATACCTTGGGACTACTATGACCAGCACGAATGATGTCAGCCTGGAGATTAAACGAAAAATTACTCTTGCCAACAGGTGCTACTTTGAGCTCGGGAGGCAATTGAGAAGTAGAGCGCTCTCTCGACAAACAAAAATAACGCTCTACATGACGCTCCTCCTTCCAGTGCTCCTATATGGTGCGTCACAATCGGATGCAGCTGCTCTTGGAGTGTTTGAGAGAAAAACTCTGCGCAAAATCTTCGGTCCGATCTGCGTTGGAGATGCATACCGCATCAGGTGGAACCACGAGCTGTACGAGTTATACGGTGATGTTGACATAGTCTGCCAAGTGCCACATTGCACGTATGGAAGAAGAGGCTCCGGCTCGAAAGGTGTTTGATGCGGTTGTAGTGGATAATCGACGGAGATTACGACCCCGGATGTGTTGGCAAGACTAAGTGATGGAAGCCCTGTCTTCGCTTGGTGTTACCAACTGGCGGAGAAGTGTCCAGAACAGGGACGCTTGGAGGAAGATGCTTCAGGCTGTGACCCGATAGGGTTGTTATAGTCATATAATAATATAATAATAATAATAAATTCTTTTCTAGGCTAAGTAGCGTGCCAAAAAAGACGTTGAATGTGTACTTTCATAACATAGCTTTTACCTTTCAGCAGTGCATTTAGTGCAAACAAAAAATATTACGTTCGGATTTTTCTACTTTCCATTAACAGTGCGTGAAGAAAGGATCTGCAGCAACGATGTACCGTCAACAGATGTGTTATGTAGAAGTAGCTTTGTCTGTACTTTCTGCCCACTACCGTCAACAGATGTGTTATGTAGAAGTAGCTTTGTCTGTACTTTCTGCCCACTCACGGCCGTATCCAGTTGCCGTTGGTAGTAGTTGACCAACATCTATGGCACTATGACATCTCGGGCTTCTGTAGAGAGCTTGGTAGAACTGGACCAAGCCGCCATCAGATGCAAAGGAATCAGCTTGGCGAGATCTCCTTGGAGACGCTTTAAAAGAAGTTTGTACAGATCTACATGTTTGACTGAAAGTATTGACGACCATCATCTAGGCCGATTTTCGTAATTCTGAACACGTTCGCTAAATGGGGTGATTCGAAATGGGGGGTTTGTGATTTTTGGAGCCTTATCTGAAACGTAGTTCAGGTGTTCCTTGAAGTCAAACCTTAATTAATAGCCCCAGGTTCTTAATATAAGGTCTCATCCATATGGGACTGCTTCAATGGCACCTATAGTGCTGCGCTAAGCCGAACTGGCAGCTAGCCAGTTCGCACTCCAGTACTGTGGCTAGCAGATTAACAACCCAAGACAGAATGTTTTGCTGGTTTATATTCTTGCAGTTGCTGTTGAAAACCTGGTCTTCGCCTGTAACTTTCCGGCGGCATTTCGCCTATAGGTACTGTCTTTGGAGCTCGGCAATTTCTGTATTCAACCGAGGAATCGCCTTCTGCTCCAACTGGTCCGGTTGCGTAGTATGGAGTAATAGGCAGATCAATATCAATTGTCGAGTGGAATAAACCGTCTGTCTGTCTCGTCCGATCTTAGAAACCACAAGTGCTAGAGGATTCAAACTTCCCATGAATATCTATATATACCATACTCAGATCAAAATTATTTTGTATTTTGGGTGCCACGCCCCCTTCGCCTGATTTTTTTACACTGGTGGATTTCAAATCTCACTCCATGTACATGATTCATATTGAATAATGGGTCATACAAATGAGCTCTAAAATATCTTCGTTACATTAAAATCGCTAACATTTTTCGACCAGCGCCCTATGAGTCCCAGAACACACATTGCCCAACTTAAAATAGAGAATACAACTTAAGCGCAAGCTTAGGAACGAACAGGATACCCGTAAAATCAACTGACATCATTAAAATCATATGAGTTCAAGCAGAGCATATGTCTATAAAATCAGATTATTTTACATTAGGAAAAAATTTATTAAAATCTATCAAGCTTAGTTTCCAATCTTTGAGCAAATAAGACGTAATTGAAAGTCAGACAATATTCAAAACACACCCACACTTATACCGATAAGCTGGCCTGCCCATATGTGCTTTGATCCGACCGTTCTGAAATTTTCAGCATTGGCTTAGGTATGGTTTTATATTCTGGAATTCGAATCATTCCAGAAAATATAAGCACTTATTTTATTTTAATTAGGATGGAAAAATACCCACGCATTGCTACCACATTCGCCATAGTGACATCAATGTCACTTCGCCCCACCTGACCATCAAACGTGTAACACTGACTGGGCTCCTCCACGACATGAACATTCTGGGATAAGACCGATTCAGATAGTATCTCACCCCGTGTAGTTTCAAATGTCCCGACGAATGTCCGAACATTTTACTGTACTACATGTGTGATGATGCATTCGCGTCGAAACTAAGGAAGACAGGATCGCTATTCGCCAGCACTCCATCCATATAAGTGATATAAGGTTCGAGGGGATCAGGAACTTCCAATATATGCTCACTACGAAACTCCTACCAAAAATACCACACAACTCCAAGCCACTTACCAGTCAGCAGGATTCACCAACGTGCATTCAAAACTGACATCATTCACAACTACAGCTAATTTTTCCCTGCTGTCACACCACCATCAATCTCTACGGTTTCGCAACGGGACGATAATGCTGCCTCTTTCACACATGTATCACCATCATCGCACATTGCCGCGAACGACCTCTGGCAGTTCGCCTGAAGTATGCGAATTTTAGCCATTATTAATGGTGGCCCGTTTGCCCGCAGCGACGGGCACGCCTTTACCTTATTATCGAAGTCATGACAACCCTTACGTGGAAGGAGAATCACTTCACGTATCACCGTTCCCATGATAGAGCCAGTGCCCTCCAGAAGAACTTTCACCGTTCCGTCTCCTATCACACACCAAGGCTTACTCACAATCCGGACGCCTTTTTTAAAGGCCTCAAGCGACAAACTCCCCCTGAGGTTCACCTCAAGCAAATCACCTCGTCAGGGATGAACTGCGAGTGAACATTTTGGATCATGATTTTTGGCCCCAGACTCTCATTCATGCTCACTTTCAAGTCCAACTCAATATTTTATTCAAAATAATATTCAGAAGGGGTTCGAACAATTCCGAAGAAGCTTAACCTCGTGGATACGGACACCTAGGGTAGGACTCACCTCTTACCGTATTTTCGACCACGTCTTTTCCGGTCATACCAGCAGACTTGCTGCACACGACCAAGGACAAGGTCTCGACTGGGCGAGCCGTCTCCGAGATTGACGGTGTTGCCGTCATGAGACTGCCTCGAAGTACTGCCACCGTCGGAAGACCCACACATATACCCTCCTTGGTCATCTGTCAACCATTCACGAGCCCAGGCGACCCTTGAGTCGCTCATGCTTGGAAATGACCGAGAGTTTGAGTTTCTGAAGTTTCCCTGTTGGGCCAAGAAGGAACCCAACAAGTGCTTCCGAGGCGCTCTCAGAAAACGCCGATCGCAAAATCTCTGATGGCCTTCAACTTGACCACAACGGACCCCTTACGCGTCGACGGTTCGCTTGTACCCGCGGAACACGGTTGATCAGAGACCACCCCGAGAGAGTCAAGAGAACCACACACTGCTGTAGGCAGAAAATAAATTGGATCCATCGCACTCCCCCCGGGTAGCTCCAAGAACAATACCCATATCACCCTTGGAGCACCCATATAGATTCTACATGAGGAATTCCATACATGCTACTCAAGCGCCTGCAGCGCATCTACCCCTAGTGTCCGATGCATGGGCACTATCGGAATCCGACATAATGCACCTGCACCCTCGCCTGTCTACCTGACTTGTTTTTTCCTACATGCTCACAGAATTTGCAAAAAACCCTGAAAGTAAATATAATACCATTATATTCGGTATTAATGATCGCGGAGCGGCAAACAAAATATCGTTTTTCCAGTTTAATTAACGGGGCGTGATCCAACGTAGGATTACAACCACGGTGCCCGTATATGTATTACTATGTGAAACAAACCGAGTCAGTATCATGCTCCAACTAACGCCCCAAGAAGAAAGCTATTGAAGCAGCTCTTCTTGTCGGTTCCAGTTCGAGTGTATGCAGTTGGGCATAACATTCCCCCTTGGTGAGGGGCGAGGTTTACTTAAGACCTTTTCTGCTTTGTGGATAGTCGCATCCCGTTATAATGCCAATCCACATCGAGCTATTTGATTTCCCACAAGGAGGCCAACCCTAGCGAGGAGCTCTGATCTACTTGAACTTTGGTATCGATTTGAGTTCGGTGGGCCCACCCCTTCTAGTCCTGACAATCTAGGATCTGGGGCATCCTTTGTATCACTACAGTCGCCTCATACTACAAGCAGTGATCAACTGTGAGGTATTCTAAGACCCGGTTGGCAATTATTCGGCAGAGTCCGGCACTGACAGCCCAAGTACTCCTTTAGTCGCTTCGTATGACAAGCGGTAGCATACTAGAAATTCTACAATCCGCTCATATACGGTTGCTGGATAGATTTGGTTTTGAGCCCAGGACTGACCACCTTATAAATGCATTCTTACTGTCGCACGTCTTGCGAACACTGCTTTGGCGTTTACGTCAAGCTGCCTCATCCGTTCTTCCGATGCTGTCACTCCATGATATTCCGTCCGCTTGTAGCAGGAACTGACATCCCAGTTCTGTCGATCTACAGTACGCGTATCAAGGGCGATACGACTCCTCGTTATATCAATCGGTAATGTTGTTACATGTCGGTCCAGCGACCTGGGGACTGGTAAGTGTAGGTCCTGCTTGGTCAGATGACATGTATACTGCTGGGCAGCAGCAATATTGCGTCCATGTCCACAAAGTACGGCTTTATCTCGCCTTCAAATTGGAAGTATACGGAGCTCAGGAAGACTGTACCATGTCTTCCAGTTACAGTCACCCATGCTGAATGTCCGTGATGAGCCACAGTCATGCAGTTGGCTCGGCATCGTCCAAATGACGAAGGCCTTCTCTCGACAGTCTATATATGTGCACATCCCAGCGCATAGCGCTAACCAATCATCTCGACGTCGAGCTCGATGTTGGCAGTTAGACCTCAGTTACAATTCACTTGGGTGAAACTAAACATTTTAATGTCTAGCCAATAATGGAAATGCCTAAAATCATTTCTTGCCACTGGTTCTGGGATTTAGACTCTTATCACATAGCCTTGGTTAATTGCAAGTCGTACTAATCTCAAACATCAACTTGAGATCGTCTTCCAATTAAATTCGACTTTGAACTCAATTGTGAGCGCAGTAGGTATTCTAACCGAAAATATATACAGAGCTGCTACTGCTTCTACTCCACCATATCCTGAACGTCATCCTGTAAATAATAGGGAGGCTAGTGAGTTAATAAAAAGAAAAAGACACCTTCGAAGAAGACCAATACGTTCTTAAGATCCTGAGGACCGAATTGTGTGGAACCGGGCAGCAGAACAACTACGAATTCTTCAAAGGGAACTCAGAAGCGATTTCTTTGAGCATAATCCGTTTTCTATGAACTTCACCGTTCAAACTATTCTCTATTTAAGTGCACAAAATCGCTGTAAAATAAAGCTCTTGTTATTGATATGATTTTTGAGGCTACCTTGAAGGCCTTGCCAACAATAGCAATCCTATATATAGCTTTGTAATTTGTAATGCTATTAACAGGGTTTTATGCAATTCCCTTTAGACCATTACTTCACGGCTTTGAGGTTGATCTTACGGTGCATCTAAAATACGCGATGATTCGCACGAGGCATCCACCTACTTACACTGCCAATTATTTTATCCTCCATTATAGCATGACAATCGCGTCGTACGTAGGGTACGCCATCGATATCATCCGATCATCCGATGGCTTGCCCTTAAACGAGCAATTACGGCTGTTTACTGCATTGCTGGACTGAGCCACCCGGCGACCCGTTTGAGATCAAAATCCAAGGGTACGGTAGCAACCCACTACCGAATCAAACTCCTTACGCATAAGGAGAATCAATTCACGTAGCAGCGTCTGACATCCATGAGGGTACCCATTGCAGAGCCAGTGCCTTCCAGAACAACGTTCACCGTTCTGTCCCCAATCACACTCCAAGGCTCACTCACCATCCGGACACCTATTTTAAAGCCTCAAGCGACAAACTACCCTTGAGATTCATCCCAAGCAAATTAGCTCGTCAGGGGCTCCCAATCCAATTCACCAAACTTCTTCTTCTCAACAATCTTCCTCCCCTTGGCCACAATAGAGGTGCGAATTATCGCTATACATATTTTAATGACAATCCGTCGAAATGACCGATTCACGAAGGAATCGAATCGAATCCATTTTTACTAACCGGACTCGATTTTGTTTGCCGAAAATTTATGTTTTGCATAGTGAATTCCATATTATCTGCGTACGAATTGAAAGTGCGCAGGAATTAATTTGGAAATTATAATATTTCTTAAAAGAATAAAAAAAAATTATTTATTGCAATTAACATTTATTGTAAATATATTAATATTAATAAAGTTATCGAGCACTAGTCTACTTATCAATAATAAATAATTTATTTATTTCGTTTTTTAATATTAGTCATGTTTGCATTAAATCAGAAAATTAATTTTCAGTTTGTATGAAATTTGCGGATATAATCGATTAAGTGTATTTTAATCGTCAAAAGTTCAAGAAAAATCAATTTTCAAAATTCAGTTCAGACAAGCCAAAAATTCAAATTAAAAAATAAGTAAATTTGGTTGTAGGTTATTAGTGGAATAAGACAGTTTTTAAAATTAGATTTTTTAAGGCTACGTCGCACTATTATTATTATATGGCCATATACGTTGCGCTATTACTATAAAAAAATATTACAAAATATCGATAGCATCAGATGGCACCATCGGTTAATTGCTTGGAATAAAAACTATGGAAGTACTGGAAAAATCGATAGTCGGTACAATCGATAGCTTTTAGGGATTCCTAAGCAATACTTGATATTAATATCAATAGGATCGAAATTAAAGTTCTTCCAGGAAAAAACTTTGTTTTTTGTATTAATATTATCGTTATTATAATGCCATAACAACCCTATCTGGTCACAGCCTAAAGCACTATTTTTAATAATTTTTTAGCACCATTAATATAAAAATAATCATATAACATTTGGTCAAAGCGTTACATATGTTTAGTAACTAAAAGTGGTCCAAAATGAAATGTTAATAGTCGTTTCGCAATGAACATCTCTATATTTCTATATAAATCTTATTGAAAAGAGGAGCTTGTCTACATACTTCCATTTTAAGGAAGCCTCTTAGCTTTGCAGAACATCTATTCTGATTTAGCTTGTACTGCTGGTACATTGAATTATTAAATTATGATTGAATTATGATTACAATTGAGTTTGAGATAATTAGAATAAATCTAAGCCATTCGTTAGTTTGAAAATACAATCGATATTGTGTGGGAAAAGTTCGATAGTTTTCGATAGTACCATCGATAGCTTTGCTTTTCTACTACCAAGACCATTCTTATGTGACATTAAGATAAAAATGTTTCGCTTCTCTGTTGTGAGCGTAAAAAAATGACAGCAATTAATAAGTGCAGTTTTTGATGGCAAAGCGGAAAGTGTTTTAAAACAGAATCAAAAAGCACTAATTGTGCAAAGTGGAAGGGGGCAACCACGTTGTCCGATAAACATTGATTCACTGCATGCGATTCATCAACAACAAATAAAAATATTATTACTTGGGCGAGCGAATTGTGCAAATACAAATCGAGAACACCTCGTCAGATGGTCACAACAGGTAGATAAAAATACTTTGTTTTTGAGTATTCTTGTAAAATTAGTCATTTTATAATATAATACTTATTCGAGAAATAAATAAATAGGAAATTAAATACTATATGCCAAATATAATAATTCAACAAATTTAACTATTTAATTTAGATAAGATATATTAATTTAATATAATATTTATTTTCGATTAACATGAACATCCGTCGACTTCGCTATAAAACAAATATAATAGGTACATAAATAAGTATCATATTATTATATTGTGCGAATATGGAATTTTGAAGATTTCAGAAACTAGGGATGTTTACTTTTTTGTAAACTGTAATTTGGGACTCTAAGCTTAAATCACGGCAACTGAAGAAGATTTTCAATGTAAACATAAAACTGCTATGCAATACTATTATATTTTATTATTTATTATTTGGCCACAACAACCCTATCGGGTTGCAGCCTGAAGCACTACTGGCCCTTATTTCTGCTTCCTTCCTTTGTTTACGCGGGTTGTTTTCAGATCCTACGCCAAAACTAGTTTTTCGAGGAGGGTCTTGCTATAAACATAAGTGGGACTCGAACTCACACCTCTTGTTCGGCGGAACAGTGCGCTTTCCACTGGTCCACCGGGGCCCCCCTATATGCAATTTTATTATTATTTATTAATTAAAGATCATTTTAATTTATCGAATTGCTGACAAAATAAACTTTTTGGCCCTTTCATCTTGTAATGACGCTTGTCACGCTGCATCTACTTTCGGGAAGAACTCAGAAACGCAACTTGGGATCGCTGCCTTGCTAAGAGCTCCAAAACCAAACTTATATTTTTCAGCATACTGTCCGTTTATACGTAGTGTTTTGGTCTTATGCATAACATGGGGGCCTTGGTGGACTAATGCATTGCGCACTGTCCCGCCAAACAAGCGGTGTGTGTTCGATTCGCATTCATGTTGATGGCATGATCCTCCTATAAAACCTAGGTTGTGGCGTAGTGTGAGAAGTGACGCAGTGAAGGAAGCCGAAATACGTGCGGACGTGGTTTGATGCAAGAAATGCAACCATTTAGTTCTGCCTCTTTCAAACTTCGAGCAACTGTTCTTTTCCACACAAATTTTCCGATCTAATTATTTCCCGCTGAATATTAAAAGTGATCACTCGATGGGATCCTTTTATGATTTATCATTTCTCTATCCGAGAAAACAAAAATAGTCCGCTTTTGCGGTTAATTTTATTCTTTTAAACTCAGCAGTTCAATTACAAGCAATTGATTTATTTAATTTATCGTTAAATTAAGCAAGTTTCAGGGATCTTGTCCATACCATTTGCTCAGATATATACACGAATTCCACCATATTTCAGGAATCGCCTTCTCTTTTTCAATTTGGAAGTGTTTCAAGCCCTCAACAACTAAAAATATCAGCGGTGAGTAGGAATTATTATTGCCTTGAAATGGTTTCCTAAATTAAATATTTATGAATTTATGTTTTAAAGGAAATCCATTGAGAACAATGTGATCGGAGATGTCGGGAGAGTATATAAAACCAAAAAATGCTTCACAGCTTATATAAAGTTGTAATTGGTACGTAACTAATATGATCTCATTTACTGCCAGAATATTCTGACAATAATGTTATGATAGGTTGATACACGGCAGATTTGATCAATATATGTTATTATATGGCCATAACCAGCCACATCCTGAAGCACTTGTCTTTATTTCTGCTTCCTTTTTATGTGTGTGGGACTTTTTTATGTGGCTATCGATAGGAATGAGACTCGAACTCGCACTTCTCGTTTGGCGGGACATAGTGTCTATTGGCACATGCATACCAAATTTCAAAAATCTTGCATAAAAAATGCTGCAGTTATATACATTTCGTCACTTTCCGGGAAAAATCATTCTGCATTTTCTATCCATAACACTAATATCAAAAATAGTTTTTATTGATTATCGCGCGAATGGTGGGATCCAAATATACAATAAACAGGATCTGCGTATGATACGTACGGATCCTCATGAGAAGTTTGAACGGTCTAGCTCTTGTAGTTTCTAAGACGGCGCGCTCAAACGGACCGACAGGCGGACATACGGGGTTTGTCCCGCCTCGTTCTGTCTGTTACATTTGCACAAACTTATACTTCCTACCAATTTTCAATTGGGATCGTTAATAAATAAAAAAGGAGAGAACAAAATTAAAAAGGCATATTTCTCAGATAGATCCAAATTTGTCCGGAAATACCCTTTTAAAATAGGACTGATCTGTCGACATAAGTATTTAGACAAAAATAAGAAACGTGTATATTTGAGTTCAACTTTTAAACAAAAGCACATCATAGGGAGAGAGAGATCGACGCAAAAATATCGTGCACTTCTGAGCGTTTTTAATAAAATTTAGTGTTTTTCTTTCCAGATTTTCTACACAATGTGGGTGTTTACTGATAGCTGACTTTGGGCAAAGGGAACTTCCTAAAATCGACACCATCATATCAAGCACAAGTGGCACATGCATTTGATTCGCCACTAATATACTTTGCTTCGAAAGATTTCAAGATTGACCAATTTACGCGAACTTTATCATCTTTTGAAAGTCTACAAAACAAGGAGACTATTATTTGCGTGTTGGAAACTGATGCAATCGTACGCATTCAGCAAGGGTAATAGAAAAGTGGTAGTAAATAAGTTACACGAAATTGATACATAATATATATAAGAAAACTGAATAGTTAAAAATACTATGAACGCAATCCAATATATATAAAAAATCATCTTCCTACAATATAGTTAGTGAGTAGAACTTATAATCGACAACATGAACGCACGGTCACAGGTATTTGATTTGGCCATGGAAGGTCGACAGGTAGACGAAGCGGTGGCGAGTATATTCCATACAGTCCTCTTTCACCGCTGCTTGGGTAAATATATGTACACTGGTGACGCACAGTATTCGATTGGCACGGTGGGTTATTCAGATGTCGATTGCGATTTTATTGATTTCACTTATGTTTGTTGTACATCAGATAGTCTCACCCGCAAAGTAAAACGCGCAATAAATATTTTCAGTGAAAAATTACGATCTAATGAAAGCTGTGGATCCGGTCAAATAAGTTTAGAATTCTTTCAGAAAAAGAAAAACCGATGGCCATTTCCTCAAGAATCTATACCTTGGGAGGTGTGGACCGTGCATCTAGATTTAATTAAGCATGAAAACGAGGATGAACGACAGCTTTGCCGCGAAAATGTTTCAGATTTGCTAACCGAAAAGGTTATTTATATAACAGAACTAATGAATCGACATGATTATGTGCCTAAAACTCCCAGTCAAACTGAGTTGGATCTGATCTTCGACACTTCGTTCCCCGATGTCCAACCCTACTTGTTTAAGTTTGATTATTCCACTTCTGGATCGACAGCACCTTCAATGGGGAACGCTATGAAAAAGATTATCAAAGAGACTCTTGCAATGTGACTGACTGTTACAGTAGAGGAATAGGGAAAATTCGTATAAGGTAGTCTTAAACCATTATTGTTTAATTAAAAATATTGTAAAAGCTAATACGTGTGTGTATGTTGGATATCAACGATTCTTCAAACCAACATTTATACAAATATGTATTTTTTATGTATGCATGATATTTTGTATTTAAATTACAGCTATTTGCTTTTGATTCGATTCATACGTCAGTTTTATGGAGACTATTTTGACTTTGTCCAATGGATATATTATATGTAATTGTTGATCTAAAATATTTACATACTCAAATTAAAATTGAATTGACATCATTAGTTTTTTAAAAGCTAATATTTTTAAATGTATCAAAATAAAATTTAATTTAAATCAACGCACGGCCGTTGTAGCAACCAAAAATATGTTGATGCTTATTTATTTCATTAATTTAAGATATCAATTTGGCTGTCCATTTCAAAATTAATTTTAAACAGAAAAGTGTAAATCTCTCCAATTCCAATCTAACATATGAGGAAGGATTTTTTATATTTTGCAAGCTATGATTAAGCGAAGCAATCACTTAAAAAATACTGATTTCTATTTACTTATATTGTTATTATTATATGGCCATAACAACCCCTTTCGGGTCACAGCCTGAAGCACTATTTGTCTTTATTTCTGCTTCCTTCAGTGAAGAACTTTTTTATGTGGGTGGATTTCAAGTCCTACGTTACAACCCAGTTTTTTCAGGATGGTCATGCCTATCGACATGAGCGGGACTCGAACTCGCCTCTCTCGTTTGGGGGGAAAGTGCTCTATCCGTTGGTCCACCGAGGCCCCAATTTGCATACATGCGCAACATAAATTTCCACAATCTTATTACCCTTCAGACTAATTTTCAATTGGAATCAGGGTATAAAAGAACATATGGTGAAGCCGGTTGCCACAGTGCCGACTTCAGCGCACACTGCTTAAGGGTATATTATTATGGGTAATTGTATTATTGAAATATAACAGATTTTCTCGACTGGGATAAACCCAGCTCGCAGTCGAGCACTCTCGAGTGCAGCACTCAATCTTGTTAAAAAATTGATATTGTTAAAAAATTGTCATATATCAATTGTCATAATAATGGCACATCGACTTTGATGGACTTGATGGTTAAATTTTCATGACCACTTCTGACATCTACGATTCTTCGAAGTCGAGCTCACTCGGCTAGAGCTTTCGTACTTGTTATACTTTGCGAAGAAAATAGTATATTCACTTTGTCGAAAAGTATGTAATGCCTTGAAGCAAATGTCGTAGACATAAAAAGTTACATTCAGAATGGTCAGATCGATAATGAAATCGATTGAGCCATGTCCGTCTGTCTAGTCCCTCAGTTTTTGAAGTATAGTAATGAAACTCATCCGCCAACACAATTGTCGCAACCGGTCGGATGGGCCCACTAGATTATATATCTGCCTATATGTTTTCTACATATTGGATTGAAAGTTTACATATTTTTAAAATTCGGTAATACCTATTACTCCACCAAATTTCATAATCGGTTAGGACTTCTATATCATATAGCTGTTATATAACCATGCATTCTGAAAATAAAGACAATTAGCTAATTTTTACATATTTAATCGCTTCTGTTAACTAAAAAAGTTGGCTTACTAGCATAAGAGTCGATGGTGGTTTAGTAGTGAAAGTGTCGAATTCTTAGTATGTATATTTAGTATACGGGGGTCTCGGTAGCCCAGTGCATAGCGCACTGGCTTGCCAAACAAAGAGACGTAGGTTCGATTCCTGCTCAGGTC
>JBANCY010000622.1:0-25045 GCA_037040045.1 Phorticella flavipennis | reverse complement strand
AAGCAGAAATAGAGGAAAATAGAGCTTCAGGTTTTGACCCGAAAGGGTTGTTATAGCCATATAATAATAATAATAATGATACTTCGTCGTTTCGTATATAACCGTCCAGATCCAAAATAGAGTTCCAAAGCATATAAATGCTTCTTATAGACACATACAAATACATTCTAGAAAAACGAAGTTGTGGCGTAGGATTTGAAATCCACTCATGTAAAAAAAGTTCTTCAGTGAAGGAGCCGAAATAAAGGTACTTTAGTTCTAAAGGCTTCGACCCGCTGGGATTGTTATGGCCATATAATATTAATAATAATACACATACCATATTAATTTCAAAATGGTTAAAAATATGCACTGAATATTTTGATCAAAGTCGAATTTAGTTTGTGTGTTACTACAGAATTCATTATATTATATATCATTATATATCATATATTATTATGGTAATAATATAACATATTTTAAGCTAAACAAATTCCATGAATTTCAAGTATTTTGACAAGGGTCATCCAATTAATTAAGTATACTTTTTAATCACACAAAAAGGATTTGGATAATGTTTCTAATGCTTAGGCTGTGTTCAAAACCTATCCATAGAAATCAGATTATAGCTATATTAAACAGCCATGATTTCTAGCAGTCCCGTTTACATTTGGTAGTATCGCAACTTAACCTAAATAAAAATTGTATAAATAAATGATTTCTTCATCAGATGCTACCTCCTACTTTTACTCTCAGAAAGAATATATGAGAAACCCAATATGTTACAAAGGGACAATGTAAGTTTTCGGAAAATAGATTTCTTGGGATGTCAAGAAAAATTTGAATTTGAATACAGTTCGCGGCGTTGTTTCCTATAGTGTTTAGCGAAAGTTATATTATATATTGATTGGATGATTGGGTAATTCAGGCGAGTCTAATTAAAGGATGCAATCGCAGTACGTGCTGTGCGCCGTTAACTCTGGGTTGGGCTGCTCTCTGCGATTCGGGCTGATGGACTTAATGCAAATTCAAGTCGCGAAATGTTTTCAATTTTTTGGCCAGAAAACAAATGAAGCTACGAATTTGTCATTATTTATTGACACAACGCGGCAGATAACGAGCTGATTGAAGTTTCCAAAGAAAGGAAAGGACAGAGAAAGATAGAGGGGGGATAGACCAAGACCCAGTCGGAAGGGCAGAAGGGTAGACGGGTAGCTGAGTAGCTGGGGGCAGGCTGGGGACAAGCTGGGGACAAGCTGGCAGGACGAATAAAGCGCTGTAATCCACTCAAGGCAATTCCTGGCGACTGCTTAAAGGACTGCGACAGTATTAGGAAAACAGTTTAGCTGGTGGAATACGACTGTTGTGTTGGGCGGGGAGCGGCTGCGAGGCGGGGCAGGCTGACTGAGGAACAACCAGAGCAATGACAACTGGCCGCCAAACAATTCACAAAATTGTTTTCGTGACTTAAATTTTTGCGTTTGTGGAGGACGTGTTTGGAAAGCATATGATGTGATTTGCCATCAAATTGAGTTGTCTTGTCGTTGGACGTTGACGTTCTTATGCAACAGCAGCCAGCCATGCCAGGAGCCGGAGTCGGAGCCGGAGTCGGGAGTCGGAGACGGAGACAATGCCAAAGCCAGAGCTTGGCCATTGATAGAGGCCCTTCCGCCAACAGCGTTGCCCGGCCTGCTTGTCTGTCAGTCCGTCCGTCTGTCCGTCTGTCTGCCTGTCAGTCCGTCCGTCTGTCCGTCAGCTAGCAGAAATGCAATTAAATTTAGAAAAATATCAACAGCAGCAGCAACAGCAGGCAGCTAGTTGGCAGAATAATAGTTTATAGCCATAATAATAGCAAAAGTAGCTGCAACAGCCGGAACCCCGTCTCCGGTTTCAGCTACGCCTAAGAGTGTTAGAGCAACGGCACCACTCTTGGGGTCTCCGGGTGTAATGATAAGCAAGTAAAGTGCCTGTTGCCTTTAAATAAATATGCTCAAGCCCGTACATTTAGTGCTCTATCCAAGTATTCAAACATACGACTAACTGCCTGCCACTTCCCCAAGATTCTCAGCTGCTCTTCTACTCTACACTGTGAGAAAT
The DNA here is from genome assembly GCA_037040045.1 of Phorticella flavipennis. Classification (NCBI taxonomy): domain Eukaryota; kingdom Metazoa; phylum Arthropoda; class Insecta; order Diptera; family Drosophilidae; genus Phorticella; species Phorticella flavipennis. The sequence goes on along the minus strand of JBANCY010000622.1, from coordinate 22,969 downwards.
TTGGTAGGACAACGGGCCTCCGTGGACTAGTGGATAGCGAAATGTCCCGCCAAACAAGAAGTATGGCATCGAGTCCCCCTCATGTCGACCAGGTTGTGAAGGCTAGAAGGTGGTTGAAAGAAGCAGAAATAAGAGACACATAGTGCTTCAGACTGTGACTTGATAGGGATATTATTGCCATATAAAAATGTGCTTAAAAGTGTCAATTTATTATATAAAAAAACAACTTTGCCTATTATACTAAATTAGCTCCAATTGACATTTCGAAAATGTCAATGTTCCTGATAGGAAATTACTTTTGGAATGTACAAGGGCGTAGGGGCCCCCAACAAAGCTGAGGTAGTTTCAATACCCGTCTATATTAACGCATCGATCGACTGGGCATAGAGTTCCATGTAAAGCATACGGAGATCTAGTTTGCTTTTTCCAAATTGGTGAATTGGAAATATTGGATGCAAAACTAAATGTCCCAAGAAGTTGAACAACACCTGGAAAGTGACGAAGTATGTAAAACTACCACATTTCTTATGTTAGAGTCATAAAATTTAGTATATAGATGCAAATTGAGACTATTTTTGTGGTATCCAAAAATTATTTTCATTTTCATGTGATCTCCCGAAATCTAAAGAATTATTTTTAGGTTGTTAATTTTTTTACAACCCTTTTTTTTGGCTATCCTGAAAATTTGACAACGATCGGATCATAAACAACGAAATTATACGATGTTGAAGTAGCAGAAATTAGCCGGATCTTGGGTTTTTCGCATAGGCAAGCTTGTTTCCAAATTTGTTTTCTCAAATGTTTGATGCCACGCCCCTCGTATATTAAAATAATTTAAGCCCCTATGAGCTCACAGCCTGAAGCAATATTTGCCTTTATTTAAAAATTCTGCTCTGAAGATCAATCGTTTAATTTTTAATTTGATTTTAAATATGAATATTCTAAAAAGGATATGTACTTCCACTGAAAACCCTTAAAAATAAATGTATAACATCTTTTGCTAAGTCGGTGGTCCCGATTGTTCAGAAACTAGTGAAGCGAGCTTACTCAAACTTGTCACAGTCCTTCAGGAAAGGATGACCTTGTGAGCAATCATAGATTTTTTTGATTACAATTCATTTTTCCAAAGCAATTTTTAATAGAACGAAATAATGAGCGTATTTGAGACCCCATAACTATCTATTAATCTTCTTACAGCCATCTGATTCTCTGCAAATTATGCACTTCATAGTTATTTAATAAAATTGGTAGAGTTTTTGTTGCAGTGCATTTTGCGCGCTGAAACCGTCAAAAGTTGCATAGGTTTACTTAGGTTTACGAGTTCTGTGGAGTTGAGTTGAGTTGAGTTGAGTTTAGTTGGGGAGCTCTCGGACGACCTAAACAAAACTGAAATTGTAGCTAAAACTGAAGCTGAAAGCTGTGAAAAGTCTTGAGCAAATTGTGTGCTTGAAGATACATTTGGTACAACAACTGAATTACACTATGCAAATAATTGTACATATGTATATGTTTGTACATATATACATAGGCCCAGATATGCCAGAGAGAACTATACTAGAGAGAACTTCTATGTATCTTTGGGCCATGCGACACAGAAAACAAAAACTCGCAAAACAATTGCCAACACACGTTCACGTCCTGTGCTTTGGGCCACCAAATGCTCCTGGCTCATAAGAGTACGAACATGAATATATATAAGTTTATATATAGATATATATATATTTGTCTTATATATATATAGCATACATAGCTTATATACACACTCGAATTAACACAGTGGCAGCCACACAAAGGCGTTATCAAAACAAACAGCAGTCAGAACACAAATAAGCATCGGCAGTTTCTATTTAAAGTATGCTCAATTTAAGGCACCTTTTTACACTGAAGTTGAAGTTAAAGAAGAAGCAGTAGTATGCCACATACATATATGCTACTCTGATAAGGTTATACAGTGAAAACTCTCCATAGTGGATACTCTCATAAGTGGACACCTTTTAATGGACAAAATCTTGGAAACGGAAAAAAAATCAAAAATTTTCATGTAAATGAACCTCCCATAGACAGACACTCCGTTGTACGGACATGGACACCCATTTTATATAAAATTTGGTTTAAAAACCTCCACTTAGTGGACACTATATTATTATTATATGGTCAAATAAGCCTATCGGTTCAAGGCCTGAAGCATTACTTTCCTTTAATTCTGCTTCCTTCATTGAATAACTTTTTTTACGTAGGTGGATTTCAAATCCTTCGCCACAACCTAGTTTTTCTAGGAGAGTCATGCCTGTTGATGGAACAGTGCACTGGTTCCACTGGTTCACCGAGGCCCCACTTTCATATAATTTAAAAAAATATATTATATTGATTTCCAAAATGTATTAAGTTTATAATATCTGTTAGCGCTATCAAAATGTACATTCGGAAGATAACAATACTTCTGTTGAATCGGAGGATGATGCATATATTGAAGTTAAATATTGGGTAGAAATACCTAACAAAGTAACAAATAGCTTTGAAGTTCATACATGTCTGAAATTTCTTATAAACGATTATAATCCATTTATTTATATAAAACAATTATAAAGTTATTTACACGATCGCATTATTTCTGAAAAACAAGCAAATTAGAAACAGTAAAACTATAGCCCTCCGAGCATGTGAATATCATGCGATTTGACACCTTAAGACTTTTTCTGTGGAGTTACGCATAGGAGAAAGTCTCTTTGATTGATCCCATCAATAGTGTACAAATTGTTTTATGAATCGAGACAAAATGACAAAAACAAACATACAGACAAACTTCCCGATATTGCTTCGATGTGTCGATCTAATGAAATATTAGATTTTAATTTTAAAATTGGAAATACTTACGGGAGAGGAGACACATCAAAAATTTTACGCATTATCTATGAGAATAAAAGTGCAGATTTGGGAATTTGTAGCTATAATAATATAGCCACTAGATGACATAATCCATTATTGTCCCTTTGTCCCGTTTTCTGTATCATATTTGTTTGTTTGGAAATATTCGGAATCACTTTATGAAATATTTATAAATATATAATTAAAAATTCAAAGTATTATGTTAGTAACTACAGACTTATTAAATTTTGGGAAGATCGTAATTGGATGAAAACATACCTAAGCATTTTGTCACTTTCCGGAAAGATCGATGGATGTATCAAAATTTTGGGAAATTCTATTCTACAGTTGCATAACCCTTTATGCCAAACTTAAAGCCAAATGCTCTAAAAATGCAGCATTGTGGGGTATACGAAGTACGAACGGATCTTCGTATTAACTTGTACTTTGATTTAAAATTGATAAATCTAGTTTTAATAGCTTATTTATGGTTGTTTACTTCAATGTAATTTTTCTCTTTTGCTTTTTCACAACAATTAAATTATTGATTCATTCTTCAAAATTCATTGATAGATATTACTCTATGATATCATTAGTAGCGTCGTTATTTTTATTACTTTCTTAAATAAAGATTTTTAACTCAAGATTTTCAATTTATTTACATATATGTAAGACTTATATCGAAGTAAGCCACGTTCATTTAGTTTTCCTAGTTTCACAACTTCCGAAATCATTTCAGTATTTGCTTTTTACTTACTTGAAGCAGTTCACATAAATTTTTTATATAAAAAATTTTGGTTTTAAGGAATAAGTTATACATCTAATATAATATATTACTTTCGATACACTGTCCTTTGGCAATAAATATGAGCACCAAAAAGTACCAAGTGAAGCAAACAGATGGGGCCACTCTGGTCAATGAGCCAGAGAAAGAGTCCGGCAACATTACGGAAATATTGGAAATGATTTACAATGAAATACCTATGCCGCCCGACAGTAGCTCTAAAAATAACCCCGAGCTGCCATCCGAAGGAAGTGAGGTCAGTGAAAACGTTTTTCCTGGACGATATGTGACTAAGGTGGAGCAATTTTCGCCATTCGAAGTATCGAAACAATTCATAATGCCACATCGGAATGAACCACTAACCCCGGAAAAGGTTGTGCGCAAGATGTTCGGCAATGCACCCCTTCAGAATATCTTGATATTGATCACGCCCACGGAGAAGGATTCACATAAATACTTGATCCATGGTTACTTGGTAGACAAGCTGCAGCATTTGGGCGTTACAAGCCTTCTGAACAGTGAACGTTTTCTGTTCCACCGGGAACACAAGCGGGACACCTTTTTCCTGGTGGAATGTTCCAATTATGTCAAATTGGAAGACGCAAGTACGAAAACTCCCATTCGAGATCAAATTCTCAATGCTACAAAACACAAATCCACAACATCTACGCAAGTGTGGTACGCCGGGAACAAAATGTTGATTCAATATAAGATGGGGACACGTACTAAAGGCAAGACTGAAGCTAGAAACCAGACTCCAGTTGTCGGTGATGTTGGCACGCCCTCAGTCGATCCTGGACTTGGGCTCGATATGCTGGGAAAGTTTTCAGAAAAAATTGAAATGCAAAAAACTTCTTCTAAACGTTCAGTCGCTGATTTAAAAGACGATCCCAAACTATCGCATGTCATCGTCAAGAAGGCAACTTCTGCCAAATGTTTATCCACTGTTAAGAAATCCAGTAAAGTCAGCTTACCGATAACAAAAGTAACCGTCCAAGACGTACGACGAAGGATCATTAGAAGATTGTCCTCCAATGAACCGAAGTCGTTCAAATTAAAGGCTTCAGCTGCCAAATCTGAAGAGCTCTTGCAATCGCCCGGTAAAAAAGCATCTATGAAGAAAGATGAAAGCTGCGTCAAGCAGAAATTAAAATCAAGGTCCTTAAGCATCAGCCCAATCTACGAAACTATCAAAATTTCTAACGTTCAGGCGTCGAGGCCAAAACAAAAGGAAGCAAAACGCTTCAGTACGGTTGTGCGGAGTGATGCAGGCTTCAAAAGACTCCCAAAAGTAATAGTGCGGGAAGTGCAAAAAACTAAGGGCAAAATGTCAGTGAAGCCTACTGAATACTCTCGCAAGGAGAAGCCTCAAATACGAGATCAATTATCTGAAACTAATTTAGAGCCTAAACAGCAGAAGCCTGATATCAAGCAACTGATAGTTCCTCACAAAGTTTCTCAACCTCGAAAAAAGCCTGAAGAGAAGCCAATCTCAGAGGTTGAGATCGCACAGAAGAAGATCTCTCAACAAGCATCCCATGTATGCCGTAAGACTTCCAGTCTTCTGTCCCGCAAAGTAAGGCTGAGTGAGTCTCAATCATTACCTGAAGAGGAGGTCAAAATATTAGGACATAAAAAGCGACCTATTATAACTCGCAAAATGTCGCTTCTTAATGTAGAAAAGCCAAAGAAACCGGAAGAGCAACCCACCCCAGAAATTGTTGAGTTCAAGCAGAAGAAGTCAAAACGAGCTCCAGCGTATCGCAAAATTAACCATATTCCGTCTCGAAAAGCGAAGATAGTTGAAGTACAGTCGCTATCCGAAGAAGAAGAAGACGAAGAAGAGGAAGAAGTCGCGCCTAGGACGCGCAAAGAGACGACTCCTCGAAAAATGGCCCAATTTCACTTCCAAAAGCGCAGGAGAACTACAGAGGATTCATCACGAGGAGACGATACCAATCAGAATTATCAAGTGCCACCGACATTTCGCAAATTACCGAAAATTGAATTTCCAAGGGAAAAACAAGCCGAAGCCCCTCCAAAGCGGGAGAATCGGAACAGTGGCACCCGACCGATAACACCAAAAACGACAGTGCAAAATGTTCAACGTCGAATCAGCAAGAGATTCTCATACTGTATTGTGCCTGCAAAGAAGGTGTCCCATGAATCTACTGAGAATAGTAAAATGCTGAAGCTCAAATGCATCGAACAGGGGCCAACTTCAAAACGGAAGCCACACAAGCAGGAGCAGCGACCAAGCCAGTCACGAGCAGATCGAGCATCGGAAGGAGAAGAAGTAGGACAAGGACTCTTAAACCTTAAGTACATGCAGCCCAAAATGGAGCAAATGATTGCCAAGGGTATCAAACATCGGGAACGTCGCCTTGTGAAGAAATATGCAATTACCGACTCGAAGCGAGTGAGCTTTAAAGGCGAAAAGCGGGAGGCTGATGCGTTGCCTAGAACTGAGACTCCAGCGATTGAGGACTGCGAGGAAGCTCAAGAGAATGATGGTATTCAAATATTATTCAAGCCCCAACTGATTCACGAATCAGAGGGTTCTATACACGTGTCATCCAAATTATCTAATTTCAAATTTGACAACTCACAAACGATCCTCGATGTGAACTCTTCATACTTTGAATACGTTATGAATTCACCCATCATCCCAACAGATTTCTCTGAGCGAGCTCATGATCAGATTCGCAATAAGCTGAGTAGTGTCACCGCGAGACAGGCTTTTGGAAATTTCGGAAATCTTGTGCGAAAAATAAATGAGGTGTCAATCCCGAGAAACAGACATCTCATGATCTTTTTCCAACTGGCAGAACTTCTGGAATTTAAGCTCTTCGTACGACCCGAAGTACACTGGCCGGGCTGCTCCCCAACGATGGATCCACGATATCGCGCCGAATGCTATATGTTTGACGATCGCAAAGACTTCGTTGTTTCCATTGGATTGATTGGCAAGCAGTTGAAGGTGTTCTCTGAAATGTTTCCGAACGTCAAAAAAAATTTGCGATATCTGGATGATGTCCTTGATCTAACCATAATGCCAACTGCAGTCTCAAAATGTCTACGCACCGTTATGGACACACTCCACACGCGCACCCTGTTCAACCTCTTTGCGGAGTTCACCTACGGCCTTGTGCAACCGCCTTCTACTCTCGTGAGGTTAACCGATGAGAAGCGAGAAGAGAAAGAGGACCACCAAATAGTGCTAAGAAGAGAGTTGCCAAGAAAGCTGAGGGAAAAGCTGCCACAAGCGATACTTAAACAGGTGCCCCCTGGGGTCCAACAACTGGTACCAGCGAAAACGATACGTGGAAAGATACCCAAAATAATGCCCATAGTGGACGAACCTGCAAATTAGGGAATGGCACGATTGTCCATGATGGCGAGTCATAGTTTTCATATACAATGTAGATCATTTATCAAACTATATTTTAAATTTTTAAAATCAATTAAATGTCAGGCTTAACAAGATTAATCCACGGATCATTTTTCTTATATTCTAATCTCACTGAGTCTGGTCATTCAAAGTGATATTTGATCTTAGAGACTGTAGAAAAATGGCCTGAACGAATGCCTATACAACATGTGTACCATATGATCATATGGAGTATGGCCATAAATGGGAATTGAAATCGGTCGATGACTTTTCGCTTAGTGAACAAGATTGTTTAGATACTTCTATCGTTATAAAATGTTTACCTTATACATCTCGGCATCGGCTTAAAATTCGGTAATATACAACATATCCGGTCTGTCCCGCAAACCCTGTCACTCAAGCCAACCCTGATACTCTAGTCTTCCCAATTAAAAAAAAAAAAAAGACGGTCTTTACTGGTTAGGGGGGGGTTTTGTTAATACCCTTCCCTTACCAGCCGGCGTCCCACAGCTAATGGTTTTATATTTGAATGATGTTGATTTTTTTGGTGGTTTTATATTTGTATATGTATAATTTTACTCGAATAATTCTCTCTCATTGTCAGGACTTTCATTCATTTCTCTTCATCTTGTTTGGTTTTTCGGAGGCTTCTTTTTTTTCTGTTGTTGACTTTTTCGATGATATTATATATTCCGCGTATCAAACGTATTCCTTCTATCCCTCGGATTTCCGATGGGTAAACCAATCAAACGTATGGGAAGGAGGAAGAGTTGGAAAGTCGTTGTATGTTTACTATTATTATTATTTGTGTGTATCTTTATTATATTATTCGGTTATTCTTCGTACAGGGCTTCTAATTCAATAATTACTAGTACTAGGGGGATGACGACATTCAAATCATCTTTGCCGTTTTTGCATATCTGTTTGTTTACCGAGCTTGCGTGTTTTTCCTAACTTTTATGATCTCTTTTGCGTTGGTTTGTTTTGCCTTAAGACGACTTCTCTTACTAGTGATTATTAAATTAGTATTCCTGCCTCCCTTTTCCTCCACTGCTTTCATCCCTCTGGGGGTGGTAGTTTTTTCTTTTACGACGATCAGACGGACCCTAACACCCCAAACCGAATTACAACAGACTATTCTCATTCTTCCTCCACTACTATTGAAACACATTCACTCACATCACATCCACACATTTGGCAATACTATATGATCGGGTTTCTTCTTCTCCGATATCATCTCTCACACACATATCCGCATCAAATACCATTGAAAGGGGGTGGGGGGGGGGGGGTGGGGGGGAACTTCGAACTTCGGGGGAGCCATACTTGTGCGTAAGTGTAATCAACAAGCCTCCTGGTGTAGTTGTGCATGTGTGTGTGGGGAGGATTTGGAGACGAGAGGCGTGGTCCCTCCTCCTCCCCACACAACACAAAGTTTTCTTATCATGCTTACTACTCAAATACCAAATGAAGAAAGAAGAGAAGTGTGGGTTTCGTCAACGTGGAAATTCATCTCGTGTGGATATGTGAGATTTTCCTTTTTTTTTGAGAGAAGTTAAGTAATGTTTGTTGTTGCAAACTCCTTCTCCCCGTTGAGTATTCTACCTCAACATAGTTTTATAAATGATGAAAACTGCGATCGCGCACAATTTTCAATCAGTCACAATTTGTCGGGAAACGTGAGCAACCCTTGACGCTGTGGGACACTCGACCGCCCGAAATTTTCTGAAAAGTGGCGCTTTTTAAATTTACAACTTGAGGAAAGACAAGTTGCGAATTATAAAACATTGCACATTTGAATGTGTGTGTGGGTGTACTGTACGATCTACGGGCTCTTGAATATCACCAAGTTATACAAATCGAGGGAAAACTGAAGAGCGAAACGCTACAAAACCCGTTTTGTCTGCCTCTCAGTTCAGACTACAAGCTCTGTGGGGCCCCAGAGTTTGTCTCTATATGGTATAAGGCATGCCCTGTTAATGTCTATAATATAATTTATTTATCTATCATCATCATATAGGCTGTGACCCGATGAGTTGTTATAGACATATAATAATAATCATCATCATATATGTCCATGAAAGTCAGAACCTATACAAAAGCTAGAAACACTAAATTTAATATATAGATCACTCACTATATGTGACATGAAACTAAATTAATAATTTGATTATAATCTTCCAAGTCAAATGAAGAAATTGCAACCGAATTCAGATTTCATATCGAAGGTCGAGTCATAAATATAGTCTAAGAAATTACTGCTGATCGGTCAATAGGTTTGAAGAAAGAAGTTATTTATAGAGAAGATATTCACAGATCACTCAAGTTCAGACAAAAGCAAAGGTCCAGTTAACGAAACTTAAAAACTATATTATATTATTAAATAGAATATTTTAAAGTTTTTTTCATTCTCGATTTCAGCTATCTTTACCATTGTTTAGTTACACTTCTACGGCAAATCAGAAATGGGGTTTTTAAGAGAGAACTCCGGCTATGAAAAATCCTTATTATTATAATAATAATTATACACTGATCGGAATTAAAAAATGGTATAATAACTTTGTGCAAATTCATCTAACAGGCAGATAATGGCGGGTCCCGTAAAGTATATATATTCTTTAACACATAAATTATTAATAGAGTAACAGAGTATCAAAAAAGTTCCACCTACAGAATATATTTGTAGAAAAATATATTTAGTAAGATAATATAATAGGACCAAAACATCGAAGACAAGGTCAACAAGACGACCAAACTCAAATACCTCCAACCAATTCACCTCCATTAAGATGTACACGGCCGGCAAGACCCAGAGAAAAGATGTCAAAGTACAGAAAATTGAACACTGGTGCAATTACTTCCAAAGGAAATTGGCAGAAACAATGGAAAAAGAGCCAATACCGGACGAAGTCCTAGAACTTTTATGGGAAGACTTATTCTACTGGACAAGGAAGGAATATGAATGTTTTAACACTTAATACGGAAGACAAGAGAAATCCAAATACTATCTGATGCTCTAAAGTTCCTAGATCAGCACTACCAGTAATGTAATAACCTTGTACTCGACTGTTACAATAAAAGTTAACTACGGATTCATTTTCTAAGCGAAAGCAGTAAGTTTATACAGTCAAAACCTAATATCAGGCTAAAATTCGCACAAAAGGTTTGGATTCCTCTGAATTACTCTGGACCGCCAAAATCGTAAGCCAAATGGATCACATACAACCCAGGTCATTGCATGGAATATAATTTCAAAAAAGGGCACTAAAGGCGAGTCAGGACCACTGAAGTCACCACAGTCCATTCATAGTCGAAATCAGAACAGTAGCAATTTGCTCATGACTACATGAACAGGAGATAGTCTCCTCATGCACACCCGAAAGAAGAAGAAGAATACATTCCACTCAAATTAACCCAAGACACCATCTCTCTGGAGGACCGCCGGCAAAATGTATATTATCGTGTAATTTGGAATCAATAATGTCAGTATGAAAATTCTAATCAACCCGAACAACAAAAGAAATCTGGCCAATTTAGAGGTCAACAACGTTTCCTCCTGTGCGTTACAAACACCTGCTCAAAATAAATATTTTATTTCTTTGAAAATAATATATATATAAATTAAAACTTATCAAAAAATGCAACTAAATTTTGCCTTCGCACGTATTAATATTCTTAGGAAGAAACAACTGAGATCTGTTCAGATTTTGATTTACATCTTTATGTAATATTTCGTTTTTATCTCAAAGTTTATTTAAGGAAACTTAAGCCAAAATATTCTCAACAAGTTTTCCCCTTAGCAAAACAACTATCAAAATCAAATCTGGAGTGGAAAAATTGGGTCTATCATTATGGTAGAAATTTAGGAGAGTCAATTTCGGTTTTGAATTCATGCTAGGAAACCAATACCGAAGTTCGAGGGACATATTTTCTCCCAACTTTCAAGCTAAAACATGCAGAAGATGCCAATTGTATGATATGGTACGAAATCATCGGCATATATCGGCAATATGTATATAATACAATATGATTAGACATAATCAAAATTCTTTGGGAAAATCATTTATAATTATATACTTAATACAGTCGGCTTAACACTTAACTAATTGCCAAAACGATTAAGCGGCGTGTCACAATAACTACTTATGTATATATGTATCCCCACATAATCAACATGACAAACCAACCCAATTCGAGCCAGTCCCAAAAACAAATTCAACCCATTCCAGAGCGAAATATAAACAAAAACCACAAAATGATATTCCAAGAGCCCAAAAAGTGGGTGATGAATTTCAGATGCTAGTCGAAGAGAATGCTTTAAAACAATTAATTATACATTTATACAGAGCACAAGGAGACATTTGAATATCCCAGGACAGGACCAGGAGAGACAGAACCAGGGCCAGGGCCAGGAACAGGGCCAGGAACAGAGATGACGATTCTACAATATGAAAAGCAAAAGGGGAAAGCAAAAAACAAACACTGAAAATGGATTTCCATTTAAGGCGGCATGTTGAGCACATTGTTTTTATTAAGTGTCGCATGATATACTTATGTTTACGCAATATATATATATATATATACTTTTATGTATATAGACATATATATATATATACATATATTTATATATATATATATGGCACATAAACACTTCGAGTGGTGACTTGGCAAGGAGCGGGGCACAAAAAATGTGTTACAAGTGGGCATAAGCAGTCAGGGATCAGACTGGGTTCAGGGGTCAAGCAGTCCCCCCCCCCCCCCCCGCCCCCTCCGCACACAAAAGCCAGCAGACCAACAGCTTTTGAACAGTGGTTAAAAGACTATAACTAAATAATAAAAAACAAGTACGAAGGGATTAACTTCGATACGACGAAGATCTCATACGCTTTTGCAGTCATATATAGGGTATTCCCTTAAGACTTGCGGTACTTTAAACGTTGGGGAATTGGACAAAATAGTTTATTGGGCTGGAAAGATCACAGAATTGCCTTATGTTTGGAAAATTATCTCCGGGACAGGTTTACAACGACTATACCACATATATATTACTCCATATCCAACATATTCTTGATGACATTTTGGAGTAACTCCTACGGTATTGCGCGATTCACAGATAAAATTGTGCTTTTCCAGATGGGAATCATCTTCAAATCTCTTATATAGAGCTTGAGCTTTGTGAAACCCATAGTTTTCTCCAACGACTTGGAATTTGATTACCAATTTTCGACGATTTCAATATGTTGCTCTTACCTATGGTCGGATGATATGGCAGGAAAAAAAATGGATAATGCAGATTTCATATATTACCCGCAATTGGGAAATTGCAATTCAAAAAACTAATAGTGCCCATAACAACGCCATTGGATCACAGTCTCAAGCACTATTTGCTTCCTTCACTGAAGATTTTTTTACGCGTGCGGATTTCAAATCATACGCCAAATCATGTTATCGATATGAGTGGGGCATAAATCCAAAGCTCCCTTCAATCCAATAGATTTTAAATTTTTGATTATAAGGCCACCCTCGGATGCCGCGGTGAATCAGTGGATAGCGCACAGTTCCGCCAAACAAGAGGCTGTGGCGTGGGAATCCACCAACTTTACATTGGTCTTCACTGAAGGAAGCAGAAATAAAGGCTAATAGTGCCTTAAGCTGTGCCCCGATAGGGTTGTATAGCCACTATTTTTTGTTGTTTGTTTTATAAGGCCAGTCAATAATATGGTTAAACTATCATTTTTAAATTCGTTTAAGCGATAGATAATATAATTTGAGAGTGTATTGAATTTAAAAATACCGGAAATATGGTCATATGCAATTTTAATTTGTTAAACATGGACTTAGTGGTACGAAGAGGTTGATCGTGACAAAAACTGTGCGAATAGAAATGATAATTAATAGTATTATGTGTCTTCAGATTTCAGTTATATTTATCAAAATATATATCAATGTCTTACAACTTAAACATATATGTATGTTTTTGTTGATTTGCTTTTGTTCTTATATATTTCATGATATTCCTAATAATTCCCAAATTGCCAATTGTCAAGCAATGACCATATTTATGTCTTCGAACTCTCACTCTATCGGGCGGTCCACCGTCTCACAGCTTCAAGGGTTGATCACATTCTTTCCCCGACTAATTGTGACTCGATGACGGGTTCCAGTACCAAATATTATGGGAATCGGTAAACATCTGCGACTTTAGGGCGATATAAGGCGACAGTTTGTTTGTGCCTAGGGAACCTACCAAAAAAATAATAAAAACCAAAAATAGAACACAAAGTGTGCGGTAAAAAAAGTACAAAAATCACAAAAAGACAAAGCTCTCTAGTTTGTGATATAAAGCGAACATGTATATATGTAAATACTAATATTAAAAAAAAAAAAAGACTGAAAAAACTACACAGCATAAAAAAAAAACATTCGGGTTGCTGTGTGGTGGAATAGGTTTAATAATTGTCTTCCAATATTCTAAGTATTACATATTACCTCAATCCAAGTTAAACTTGTAAAAACATTTCTAGCAATAAGGAAGGAGATTTGATCTTCAATTAACAAGTTTTTAACTTCTTTATAAAAAAAAAACATAAATGTCATCGAATATATCTGCAACAATGCCTATAAAATAGCGATATATATAATATATATTTGAATAAGTATATTTATTCAGTATCACTGTTACATGGTAATCACCCAAATATGATACTCGCTTTGGAGGCCAAGGGTAAAAAAAGCTGTGAGGTCGAGTCGGATTGGACGAAATTCCAATCCGATATATGATCGTCTGGTCCTTATTTTTGCATACCAAACTATATAAAATGTATATTATATAGTATAATTTCAGCAATTTTTGAAAAAAAAACTAGTATTTTGCCGACTTTCTATTTATTAATTGAGTAATGTGCTGGAGGACAGAATTGACTTAAACTCTCGAGTAATGTGTAATTTTGCTTGCCTTTTCTTATGCGATGCCCACTGTGCATTTTCCCAGCGGGCCAAAAAACATATCGTCATCATAAAAACGAGGCAACGCATAAAGCAAATTACACTGCAAAAATATTGGAGGGCCTTAGTAGGGAGTGGGCAATAACTAGGTTCAAACTTGAAGTTTAATCGCGATTCTCCTAGATGACATTTGTTTTCATGAAGTCGACTTATTGTACAATTTCACTTCAATTTTTAGGTGAAAAATCAATGAATCACAAATTTTCCGATTTAATACAGTAGTTACTATAGAACTGTTCCTATAAAAAAGGCGAAAAATTACATGCTTTAATGTACATATTTGTATGGCTCAGGAGAATATTTATATTCTCATCAATAGATGAGTCGATATAGTCATATCCCTCTTTCTTTCTTTCTGTCCGTTTCTCTGTTTGGACTAGCCGATTTTTGTAAGAGCAAAACACTCCATAACTTTTACATTTATGGAGATTTTGGTGCCAAATTCGGTATATAGGTGTATATGCTGGTATATGCTTTAGAATAGAATACATTTTGATACACCCCTCAGTTTTTATGCTAGAGCAAAGAAATTTAGTGTGTATACAAATAGTGGCATTCAAAGTTTTAGTCATGATCTCTAGTAATGATATATTTTAGAAAGATCGGATCATAAATACGGAATTTATATGATGTAGAAGTTGACGAAAAGTGAATGAATACACCCAAATTGTTATGTAAGCCCGCATAGATAGTGCTCAAATGCATTATCTCAAAATTTAATAACAGGAATATTTTTTTATTTTAATTTGATGTTCAATTAAGGTATAAAAGTAGCTTAGAATTTAGGTTATAGCGCTCGCTGAAGTTTGATTCCCAGAAGAATTTTAGTCATTACTCCTCTAAAACTCTAAGGTTCGATTGGGTCAACAAGAGCGTTTCATTTTAAACATCTTTTGAGGTTTCACATTCTTTTCGATGAAAATGATGCATTGATTTTGTGCAAAAGCTAATAAAATATAGAAGAAAGCTTCATAGACTTCATATGGTCCGGAAGATAAAAGACAGCGATTAGGTCATGCAAACTAATCCCTCGAAGACGCCGCACATTTGTTGAAAACTGTCGGATCGGAGCACTTTAACATATAATACATTCCAATTAACAACGAAAGCTATTGCCTCACAGAATTTCAAAAGGATCGAACTACTATATCATATAGCTATAACTCGGGCAAATCGAATAAGCAATATTGTTATATACAATGTTTCTATAAAATATATACGAAAGCTTCGAAAGGAGTACATGTTATGTGGAAGTTTCTGGATTGATATATAGTAAATGTTATTAGAAAATTCGGAAATTTGAACCAAATGTAAGCCACTGGGTTTTTCTCAGTGCTCAAGTCGAGGTCGTGTGAGTGTGTAAGAGTGCCGGGGCGTTGGTGGCATTGGTGGCATTGGTGTCGCCGTCATCGTCCTCAGCTTTGACGCCTCGTTGGAGCTGGAGATGAGGTCATATAATGCGCGCTAAATACATAGTTTGAAAATAGTTGTGAACCCTTTCATCAAGAGCAACTGCCGCCTGGTCCGTGGCCCGGACTCCGCAGCCCGGAGTCCGGACAGAGCGAGCTTAAACCCCCATTCGGACCGTGGCACAGTACTTCGTTTTTCGGTAAGCAGGCAAAAACCCCATGGGAACTCGACTCGTCGTGGCGTTGCCATACTGTGGGACATGGGAGCATTTGCTGTCACATTGGTTTTTGTCTTATTTTTGATATTCACATGACCTTTTTTTGGCATATTTTCAGTAACATTTTGAAGTGGCATTTCGTCAGGCAGCAAAACCAACCAAACCCGGATACAAATGGGGTGAACCTCTGACACTCTAACTCTCTGTCCCTCTATCCCTCTGTGTCTGTGTCTGTGTCGGTCTCTGAATTCTGGTTTCTGGATTCTGGTTTCTGGATCTGGCTCTGGCTCTGGGCTCTGGGCTCTGCTCCAGCGCTGATAAATAAAAGGCGACTTCATTCCGCATGGAGACTCGCACCCAATTTTCGCCTGTGTCTCTGTGTGTGTGTGTGTGTATCTGTGTGTGCCTGTGTATCTGTGTGCGTCTCTGTGTATCTGTGTATGTGAATGGCTGTCGCAATGAATGTTGCAACTAAATGAATAACTGGAAATTAGTGCGAAAATAAAACAAATAAACATTTTCACAATGCATAAAATAAGTGAAAATTCTGTCATTTACAGAGCAACTCAAACTGGAAGTAATATCCTAACATGGTTAAGCGACAGCCAAAACAGTTAGACCCAGGGATTTGATAAAATCCTTTAGTCCAGTTTAATGATTATTCACAACATATTTGAATAGTAGGAATCTCTGCACTAAATATAAGAAATTCACAAATCAGAGTCATAGTCCCAGGGGAGTCATAACTAACCTTAGAAGATACAACAGGAATCTTAGGATAGTCATTTTTAGGTGAGCTCGACTACGAGATACCCTAATCCCAACTGTACAATACAGTCCGAATCGTTTAATACCGTAACACTAACAAACCCACTTTAAAAGTTACGCAAGTGAATTTTTACACTCCTTTGAAAATAACTTCTGTGTTTTTTATCCCATCAACTAGAAACTTTCAGTGTGAGTTCAAAACACATTCCAAAATAAGTGCTATAAAAAATTTTGGATGTCGAAGCAAAAATTTGAGAAAATGCATTTTGCATTACGAATGACAAATCTCGTGCCTCTAGCTGCAATAGTTTATATCCGATCGTCCTGAAATTTTTACGACAGCTTTATAACAGCCCCATGAATATATATGCCCAAAATGAAATCATTAATAAAATGAATTGTGCAAATGAGAAGTTTATATACATTATCGGGAGGCTTGTGAAATTTAAAAATTACTTGATCTACTTCCATATCTTCATGGGAAGTTTGAATGATCAAGCTCTTGTAGTCTCTAAGATCAGAGCGTTCAAACGGATAGACAGACATGCATACAAATATTACATAAATAATTGGGTAGCACCTTACGATCGCAGTTAAGTTTCCATCTTAAAAAACCAACTATTCGAGCCAAAGCACCCCAGGATTGATACCATTGATACCCAAGTGAGTGTCTCTGCGGAAACCCTTTAATAAGCGTCAAGCAGACTGGCTTGATTGAAGAAATGTGGTGAAAAGAGTCAAGGATAGGTTGTTTGGAGAGCGAACTCAAAAGAAAACCCCTGATAATGTCTCGAACACTTACTTGTGTTGTTATAAAAATGTTTGTTATATTTGAACTGACTTTTTTTTCAATTCTACTTATTATATAGAGTTACCTGTTGATATGGAGTATATGGCTTTTCAGAACTTTATTTATGATCCCAGTATATTCTCAGAACCTTAGACTTACCGGCTGCTTTAAGTGCCACAAGTAGTTTCTGGACATTCCGGCAATTTGTTTAATAACAGCATTTTTATGGACTATTGATAATGGGGTTTACTTCTTTATATTCTTTGCGGAGTAATGCGATTATCTCGACTGCCTTGCGAAAAGCGAGGACCCCGGATTGAAATATAACAATGATCCATGGAGATATGTTTTGTCATTATTATATACCTTAATTTTCCATTGCGCTTTTAAGATGGTAATGGTGGTCATTTTGTTGGTTCATCCGTCATGCCCCTACCTTTGGCTGAGAATCTCAAGGAAAAAATTTTGAAGATATAGTCAAAACAATCAGAAATCAGGTCTACAATAATGGATATACGAATCTTTTGGAAAAACCCAATTCGTGGTAACGCTTCTCCTTACATTTCAAAAACATAATTCAACAAACAATCAAATGCTGAATTTTAATGTCAAATAATAATGCTAATGACTTTACTTTCAGGTGAAATTGTGCATTTCCTAGAAATATAATAAGACTGTAAGTCTCAAAACTTTTTTTTTTTTTGACTTTAATCAAGCCAAAAACCTAGAACATAGCCACTGGATACACCTGGGCCAAGACAATACTTCGTCTAATTGAATTAAATTCAATATCTTCCATTAATTTGCCTGAGTAAAAAGTAAAGCGACGACAAGTCTTTCCATTCAATTGATTGCATGGAATTTTGCTACAGGAATAGCAGTAATGCAGTGGGATTTCAATGGAAGTAGAGGAATAGTAGTCGAGTTTAATCAATAAACACAATGACAGATTGTTTTATAGATTCATCGAGCAATCAGCAAATCATTATTTCTGCTTAAAGTCAACAAATTTATTGCAATTATTTAAAGAACTGCCGGCCGGACACTGCCAGTCGATCCATTTGGCCAACAACCTATTTGCTCCCTCTCTCTATCTTTCCTTCTATAAATATATGATTCTCCCTCTCCTTCCCTCTCCATTATTGGTAGCATACATAAATATTATAGCATAATTCGAGACAACTGCGGGGCGTGGTAGCGGGTGACGCATTGAAAAGAACGCATATCTATCATTAATATCGCTGCAGTCAGCTGTTGTTGTGCCCCCAAAAGTCGGCCCGAAAAAAATATATCACACACACACACACATACATACACTGAGAGAAATACTTTGGCATTTAAAAAATTTAATTTCAACAAATATCATTTCTACGGACTTTCTACAAGACGCTTTCTATCAATGCAGGAAAAACTAATATGACCACCACTTTTTATTGTAGGGTGGCTATAAGATATAATCGTGCGATAATTTTGAAGTTTGGTACAGCCCTTGAAAATAAAGAAACTTAACTGTATGTAAGAAATATAGCTAATAAATTCCTTTTATTCATTACAACCTTGTACATAAAGTGAATATACTTTTTGAAAAATGTAAGAAAATTGCATTGTAATATGTAGACCGCTGGAAAATTACACTTTTTAAAAGTCATTTAAAATGCCAAAAATTCATCACAAATTTTCCACATTTTATAAGAAACTTATGGATAACCCGTTTTCCATAATTGAAATCATATCAAATAGCCTTTTCTTTTAGTAAAAAATATACTTTCCATACTTATAAAACGATTCACTTTTGTATACCAAATTGAAGTGAGATTCTTTTTTGGGCCTCCCAATAAAGATTTGTCTTTAGAAATGTTTTCCGCTCCTTAATTGCCCCAATTGGGACTCGGTAGACCAGTGGATAGCGCTCTGTCCCACCAAAGAAGATGTGCGAGTTAACCCTCCTAGAAATACGAAATGATAAAGATACAGTGAAGGAAGCATGAAAAAAGGGAAAAATAGTGTTTCAGGCTTTTATTATATAGGGTTGTTCAGACCATATAATAAATAGTAATTGCCCCAAGTATGAGACGAACTTAAATAGAAAACTTTTTACCAAAATGCCAAAAATTCATCACACATTTTCCACATTTTTTGAGAAACATATGGATAACCTGTTTTCCATAAAAGAAACCATATCAAATCGCCTTTTCTTTTAGTAAAAAATATATTTTCCACCATTTTTGTACCAAATAAATTGCCAGATTCTTTTTTAGGTATAAACAAGCTCCTTGTGTGGTACTTCACAAAATTTGAATATGGTTATTGTGAAGAGCCAGAGATTTCAAATAATTATTATGAACTGAAAATAAATCTGACAAAGGGCGCTAAAAATATGACATTTCATGATCCTCTTTCGTAATAAAACTTTTAAATTTCGAAATTTCTGTAAGAACAGTATATAGATCAAAAGTTATCGAAGAAACAAAAGCACAGAGTTCCCTGATAAACGAGTCAAATACCAAAATATCAGAAAAATCATATCAACCTGAGAACAAATTTAAAATGTTGCATATTGAGATGGTTATTTCTCTCAGTGTATATATACATAGAGCTGGACTTGCATATGAGCAACCATGAATGGCAATTCACACACACACACACACTGGCAGATCGATGGCATTGTGCGGTCTTCCTCTCTAGCTCAGAACCCGCTGAGGTTTACTGCACTGGCAGCAGCACGAGGAGGAGCACGAGGAGGAGCAGAAGCTGGAGCTGCAGCAGGAGGAGAAGCTGGAGCAGCACCAGCATCAGCTCCTCTGACTGCTGAACTACTGCCAACTGCAATTAATCATTTTTCTATCATTTTCAGATTTTTTATACATACAAACAGCCGGTGCCACTGCATATGGCAATATATATATATATACATATATCGGTATATCGGTATGTATATGTGTGTATGATGCATAAGTATGTTCATAAAATGTATACATATATACACGAAGTAGTATATATGTAATTGTAATTTCTCATTCAAAATTGTTTCTTTCGATTTTACATTTACTGGCACAACGAAGACCTACAGGAGAATCAAAAATCTCGGAAAACTGAGGAGACCGGAAATCAGTTAACTCTCCGAACTATGTTTTCTAATAGAAAATTTCTGTACTATCTGAATCGATTAGGAATTTCAAATCCTTAGGCTTTTGTTTATCTCAAATGAGTCCGATCAGATTTTACAACATCAAGTTGATGGTAGTGCTACGATAGATCTATATCGATTCCGAAAGGATGTAAAGTTAATTTCCTTCAGTGTAGGTTTTTTGTTAAAAATTACTGACATATCGAATCAACGAATTTACTACAAGTTTTGAAGTTACCTTGGAGAAACAAATTCGGATATTACTGGAAATAAAGCTTGATTAAAGCTTGATAAAGTGTGTTTCAAATAAACGTGATCTATAGTGTTTGTTGATTGCAGAGCTTGGAAATCCTTCAGAATAACTTGGAGATTGTTAGGAATTTTGTTTTTTATTTTTTTTTAACGTCATTTATTTACATAAGCACTTCGATTTTTACAATATTTTGTTATAAATTCTAGCCATGACCACAGTATCTTCAGCATATGTGACTATAATTAGGTCCTGAAGATCTTCTACCGAGATCACTTTAAAGCTCCTGTAAAGCAAAGAACGGCTTAATCATTATGTGAATTTGGGGATTCAGCCATCCCTTTATTTTACTGAATAGACTAGACTCAAGCAATGATATTACTGGCGATGAGACGTCGACTAATAGTGACGGTAGATCTGAGGTATATTCTATATTCAACTTATATAGATTATATAATTATAATTTTTATAAAATAAATGTTGTTTCGAAACACAGAAGAGGGCTTGATTTGATAAGATTGTGGATATGATTGATTTGGTTTAAAATTGATTTGCATCTTCGGTACAGGTATACATATTCCCTTATATAAATATAAATAAACATTCGGCTATATTACCTCAACTACTCATTTAAATTAATGTTATAATAATCTGATTGACCATCCTTAAATTATTTGAAAGATAATTCGGATTTAGACTAAAATGCTAACCATCTGCAATTATTAATACCTTTGAAGCTTTTTCAGATTCCATCTCATAGAGGGGTGATTACTGCATTCCGTCCTAAAGTGTCAGTACACACAATACTTATATATCTTCTACGCATTAGGAAATATTTAAGTATTTAAAAAAGACTCTGCCAATTTCAAGACTCTTTCCAGACTTGTTAAGATGGAATCAAATATAATGCATATAGTGAAAGCGGAGTCACTCGATCTTCAAATATATTCTTCATCAGCATAATTAGTCCAATCAATCAGTCACATCGTTCCGTGTGTCCATCTGTCTTTCTATCCGTCCATCAAATCGTATATCTCTACAATTTTTGATAACTAGAAGCTCCCAATAGTATGGTATAGAGCTATATAGGTCTGTATTACCATACACCCCTTCCCTCGAAATAGACAAATAAATAAAAAAAATGGAATTTTTAAAATTTGGTTTATAATACGAATATTCTGGATGAATTGAATTTTTTTTCTTTTTTTTTTTAATAAAATTAGATTTTTAGACAAAAGTCTACAATATTACATTTACATTCAAATTTAAGAGCTGTAAGATTGCCTCGAAAAACTAGGTTTTGGTGTCGGATTTGAAATCCAAAAAAGTTCTTAGTGCTTTAAGTAGAAGACAAATAACATCTAAAAGATCTTCCTTACTGGTCTTAATTCCAATTTTCTGATTATCTTGGATTATATTCTTGATTGATGTTGACTTTATTGGATTTATATAGCTTTGAGATTGTTCTGAAAAGGTCATATCGGTTCAAGATAGATAGCTTATTATGTTTCTCCTGATCTGGCATCCTCTTGGAGCTATGCCTTGTTTACCCCAACTAGATCTTAACATATCGTCTTCATTAGAATACACCCCAATTAAAATTTACCCCCACTTATTATAATTTTAATAATTTTGTTTACTCTCGACTTGTGTAGGGAATCAAGTTAAAAACTTTCAGACTCTGCACACAAAATACCGACAACTGTTTGGCTTCAGTTGAGCTCCAACTGCGACTCCAACTCCGGGGGCTAGACAATGGATCAATAAAGGGAATTTACGTATGTGTGTATGGATGTGTGTCTATGCTTTGCATAAGTTCTTGTTTCGGATATATACGTAGTCTTATTGGATAGTATTCTGCCTGGCTGGGTTAAATTACAGGCCTGCAGACTAAAACGATTTTTAATGGCGCCTCCACTTAGATTAGGTCAATTGGTAACTCCTGGAGAGCATTCAAGGCAAATGCCATGCGGAATGCCAAAAATCTTACATTTTGCATACATAAAGACATTGTACATAAGTATGTCTCTATTCAGACATATGTGAATGGAGTTGTATGTAAGATGCGCATAGATCAGTGGCCTAACACTATATGTTTTTAGCGGGGATTTGAGAAAAGTTTTACTAGAAAGTGAATAATGAATGGGACAGAGTGTATCATCACACACATTTATCACTTATCATCTGGCAACATTTTAAGAATCATTAATTTGGCATCCAGTAATTATTATTATGTGGCTATAACAACCCTATCGGGTCACAACCTGAAGCATCTTCCTCTGGCTAGGCTTTTTTGCTTTTTTTCATTGAATACTTATTTTTTTAAAAATGGGTGGATTTCAAGTCCTACGCCAAAAACCTA
>JBANCY010000621.1:0-25077 GCA_037040045.1 Phorticella flavipennis | reverse complement strand
AGGCATGAGCGGGACTCGAACCTCGCACCTCTTGTTCGGCGGGACAGTGCGCTATCCACTGGACCACCGAGGCCCATATAGAGGGTATATAGTGAGATATATAATAATCTTAGCCTGTTTCTAGTTTCTGAATCTATCGATCAGTTTAAAAACTGACTTACCTTGTAACAAACTAAAAACTATACATTGGATAAAAGTACAGGGTATTAAGTTATCTTAAAACTATGAACAGAGTCTTTAACTATAGCTTGACTCATATATTATAAACTCCATATTGATTACGTAATATTTATTTGCCAAAATATCTGCAAGTCAATGGGTTAGTTCATATATTAAACAGGGTATTCTTTGGTCGAGTTATGTCTAGTAGTTACTGTGTACTGAATTTTAATATATATGTAATACATTTAGCATGTTAAAGCTCAAATTTTATTACATAATTGTCAACTCCAGCTCTAGTACAGGGTAGCTACTAGTCGTGATGTGCAACACAAGTGCAGCATAACTGTTTGTGCATACCTAAAGCTTGAGCAGAGAGCGTTTACTTGTCAATAAATCACACCTAAGTGCAGGGTAGCTGATAATTGATGTCTTGCACCTAATTACGGGGTATATGCTAGTTAAGCACACTTAATTGTTGAAATGCAACGCAATTAGGGACACGACAAATGCGCGACGGTTAAATCAACATTCCGCATTCAGTTGTTGAAGTTGGTTCCATCAAATGAATCGATTGGATGCAACTCAAAAGGAATCAATGGAGTCAGTTGGTTAATGGGCACAATTTGGAGGGGAAGCTGGGAAGCCGGGAAGTTGGCAAGTAAATGCATTAGATAGAAAAATTGGTAAGGGGAATGGAAATGGGGTTCCTACGCACTCGAAACGCTGCTCAATAGTAACGAACCAATGAACCAACGAACCAACGAACCAGCCCCAAGTGCCAAGTGCAAAATGATCCAAACCGATTGAAGGCAATCGGAACCAGTCAAGCCAATGGGGCCTTTAGGCCTCATCTCGCTCATCGGGCCAATCGAATTAATTAATGAGCAAAATTGATTCATACATAATTCACATTTGCCGGTCGATGTGTGTTATGTAATACGGATACGGTTGAAATGCCAATGGAAACGGCAATGGAAATAGAAATGAAGCTAAGCGAAGAGAGATGTAGTTTCGGTTAGCCGAAGACTTAATACTCTTTCTTTGGATGAGCCCTAACATATCAGTTACTATTGAGACTAAACTAATCAATAACAATCTGCTGCATATTGTATATTTTGCTATGCTTAACTTCTGATTGTTTTCAAATTTCGCAAATCGTTGGACAGTGAACAATTTGAAAGTTATAGAAAATTTGGATGGGGTAGAGTGAAAGATATGCGAAGCATGGTGGTTCGATCCGACCTGTGCAGAGTCTTTAAGGCACCGTGAAAGAAGGCTATATTGGGAGGCTTTTTGCACACATATTAAAGGACAGTCAGAAAGATAGACGGATCTGACTCAATCCATTTCGTTTTATTAATATTATATGGCCATAACATATATGGCCCAATCGAGGCATAGCCTTAAGTTAAATTTGTCTTCTTTCGCCTTTTCACTGAAGATTTTTTCTACGCGATTGAATTTCAAATCATACACCACAACTTAGGGTTTCTCCTACAAGATCTTAAGTGTCTTGTATTGATTTGTCCAGATAGTGTGGAGTTAGTAGGTTATTAGACCACGAATTTGAAGGCATTAAGTGGGTAAAGTCTTTGAGAGTGATGAAATTACAGATCTTGCTCTTGACATGCGTGAAGATCGAACCCACGACTTCTTGAGATAGTGCGCTATTCACTGGTTCAACGATGTGCCCAAGGAGGTATCTTTTAGTGGTCCATAGTGGTTTTTATTTTCTATGAGAAATCGTATATCCTTAAAAAGAGTGCCATAAGAGTAAATATGCCGAGATTTTATGGACCATTTTTTTGGAAATTTGGTGGAAATGTAGATACGAAAGAAGCTGAATTACTATTATTATATGGCCACAACAACTCTATCGAGTCAAAACCTGAAGCACTATTTGTCTTTATTTCTGTTTCCTTTACTAAAGAACTTTTTCTCGGAGGATCGTGTCTATTGACATGAGCGGGAATCGAACCCACACCTCAGTGCGCTTACCACTGGTCCACCGAGGCCCTTACGAAGCTGAATGCATTAGTTTGAAAACATGGGAAATATGGACAAAATAGGCTCTTTCTTAAATAGCATTTGTATGATATAGTCGCTGGTTCGATGCCAAATTATAAATAAAGGTTGTGTACCAAGTTTCCTAATGATTGAGGGTTCATGTTCATGCAGACGGACGGACAGATGGACACGTTTAGAAAGACGAACAGAGGGAGGTGGCCAAATCGCTTTATACAGAGCATTACAAGCTTCAGCACAATGTGTATGGACTGTGTTCTAAAAGAAGAGTATAATGAGAATGGGAATAGAAGGCGTTAAGCAATCCTTCCGTTAACTGTTGCCAGTGGCGCTTATGGCTTGTGTGTGTGTGTGTGTGAGTGTGCGTTTGACTCAAGTGTTAGTTCATTTCGTTTCATTTGTCTGGTTCATTTGATGCGTTTGGCTGGTTCATTTATGCATTCATCAACGAACTAAATGATCGTTTTCTCAACGAGAGTGAAAGTTCCTCGACTCTCCGTCCGTCTGTCTGACTGTCTGACTGTGCGTCTGTCTGTGTGCCTATTTGGCCATTTACAATATTTGGCGTGTTGCTATTGTTATGGCATTTGTTTGGCTTGTTGACTGTTTAGCATCAATAACAAATATTTGTAGGGTATGCTAATGAGCAGAAATCGAAGGAAAGTTGATCGTTAAACAGTCAACGGAGCCATTCTGTCAGTCTGTCAGTCTGCCGGTCTGTCACATTGTCATTTTGTCATTTTGTCATTTTGTGCCCTGCTTCAATCAATATCAAGCCAAGTGACTCAATGACTTGCTAAGCTGCTGGCAAAAAAAAAAGCCAAACTACAAAAGCAATTAAATTATTTACAACAACAACAAGTCAGTCAGTCAGGCAACATGCGGGTCACTTCACACGCTTCACATACCTCGCGATACACGTACTTGCAACGTGAGTTGCCAGCCCAACAGACTCCCTACCAGCATATGCCCATCTCTTTCGAGCGTCTCCATTGTCGTCTCGCTCTTTCGTCTCTTTGGCTTACTCACACCTCTCTCGGTTTTAATTGTTTACCAGATCTTGTATAATGTATTTTCATTATGAGCCGCGTAATTTCACCGCCTGTATTTCTGACACATATCTACCCATACCCCAAACCCCATACCCTATTCCATCTCCCCGTGATGAAGATGATGTAGCTGAAGCTGAAGATGATGAAGAAGAAGCAGCAGCAGCAGCAGCCGACCCAAAGTGTTGGCAGTTGACAGTGACTGCTGTTGTTGTTGCTATCTGCCTTGGCCAACGGGAAGTGAAAGTTTTTACCTCCGACGTTTTTTTTTCGGGTTTCTTCTTCGCTTTGACCACTTTGGGACTTATGACGTTTAAATACTTTGCCAAATTGTTATTCGTTTTGCTTATAGCTATTGCTGGATTTTTTTTTTGTTTTTTGGCTTTTTTTTGGCTTTTTTTGTTTTTGTTATTCGTTTAGCTTTTGTTTTGTTTTGTTTTGTTTTCGGTTTCGCTCTTTTATCCGATGATATTCAATGCGCCGCGCCGCACTCTCGATTGTCCAGCGTGCGTCTTACGCAATTCTTTTTTTTTTTGCCATAACTGGAGAAAGGAGCCCAATCACTCCACACACATACATACACATACACCTACACACACGCCAAGCAGCTAGCACGACTAGCAGATACTCTGTGTTTAGCTAGAAGTTCAGAAGTTAGGTAGCACTGCGACAACCCATTGCCAAAGTCTTGAATCTGAAATTCTTAAGCTTTTAATATGAAAAGTTTTATTTGGCAAATTTTGATATTACAGTCGAACTTCGCTATAATGAATCTTGACGGGAACAGAAAATCACTTCATTATATAGAAACGTCATTATACAGAAATTATAATTATATACAATGAAATTGGAACGAAAAAGTTGTATAGAAGTTCGCTATAAAAAAGTTCGACTGTATTTTAAATAGAAGCCTCTCCTTAATAGTTTTCGACAACCAAATCCTGAATACAATTTCCTTGAAACTCCATTAAATCTTATGGGATATATATGTCAGATTAGATTAAAAGTATAATTTATATAATTTTTAATGAAAACCATTGAACAATTCTCTTCGAAGAATAAAAAATTTAGAAATATAATTTAGATCAATTCGGAATTAATGCTAAGGAATAAAAAAAATCAAAAATAGGAAATTAAAAATTTAACCCTTTCGGGACGGAGTTTTATTTCAAAATCCGAGATAGTTGTGGCAAATTTATTCCAATTTATGAAAGGTGGCAAGAAAAAATCTTTACTGCATACTTAAAAATCCTGAAATCGTCCTTTTATCCTGGGGCATTACTGCAATTATTAGGAGTTTAAAGTGACTTTTTTCGACCACTTTTGAAACTTGCTGTCGAAATCGTAAAGCCCTATCTGATCGGAAAGGGCGACTCCATCACTGATATTTTTCGATATTTTAAAAAATACAGATGTTGGAGAAGTGCTGGGACGTATTGTCCCAGTAGTACAAAAAAGGGTAGTCTCGCATGGTAAATATAATTATTTTTCATACTGAAGAAACTTACAATAGCTAACAATTAATTGAAACAAAGCCTAGATTTAAATTTTTCAAATATGTTTGAGGTATACAAGTAAATACATCTTTTTACTCGAAGCCCCGACTCAAGAACTTTAAAAAAATGGGGTTTTGTCCGAGCACAATTATAATATTGTATATGGACCACATTTCCAGACGTCATAAACCATTTTTATTGGCAACAAACGGCGCACAATGACCGCTTTGTATCTGTTATTAACTGCTATAAACCTAGTTATGGCAACATATAATTATTGTTATGCAATTAAATAACGCTTAAACGCAAAGTCATCATAATATTTCAATCCTAAACATAAAAGTTATACAATAATAAAATTGGCAAACAAAGCAAAAGAGCAAAAAAGCAATTCGTACTAGTTGTATATGTTACACAAGATACCAACTACTACCGAATTACAGGGTATTTGCATTTCAAACACGCTCACCAAACACCTCATTTTGTATGTGCTTCTTGTAAAACGGCAATTTAGTCCGACATCATCAAATGGAAGTTTCGTTTTGGGGCACAAAAGTTACCGAATTGTATCGCATTATCATAACAATTAACTTAATATAATTGGCCAATGCATATATGAGTATAATACCTAACCTCCCGATCCCACCTTACTCACTACCCACACACACATACACAACAAAAAAAGTTGGAACTATCTTAATGAAATGTTTGATTATATCAAAGTCATGGTATCTTTAATGGGATCAGAAAAGGTAGCCATGACAGTTGTTAGCTGTCATGATGATACTTGTTAGGCCTATTTATAACTGACAATTGAAACTGGGTAATTTTAAGAGGTCGATTATATAATTTTATTATCTTTACCTTGAAAATATATATGGGTTTTCGCTTGTAATGATAACGAATTGACTTTGTCATGTACAACAGTTATTACTATCTTTAAGAACCATTTGGAGGAGAAGTTGGTGTCTGAAGTTCTCTATTTAGTATATTTTGTATAGTCTAAGTAGTCAGTTCAGATGGTTTCTTGAGAACAGAGGGTTCTTTTGAGACTAGTCAGGTTTAACATAGTTTAAGGACGAACTTAGTAAGTGTTAGATACCATTGGGATCTCAATTTTATAACCATTGGTAAAAGCCGACATTGGGGCTTCGGTAGACCAGTGGATAGCGCACTGTCCCGCCAAACAAGAGGTGCGAGGTTCGAGTCCCGCTCATGTCGGTTGTAGGTGTAGGATTTGAAAACCACCCACGTATAAAAAAGCTTTTCAGTGAAAGAAGCTGAAATTCAGAAAAATAGTGCTTCAGGCTTTGACCCTATAGGGTT
Source organism: Phorticella flavipennis (assembly GCA_037040045.1). Taxonomy (NCBI): domain Eukaryota; kingdom Metazoa; phylum Arthropoda; class Insecta; order Diptera; family Drosophilidae; genus Phorticella; species Phorticella flavipennis. The sequence continues at coordinate 19,019 of JBANCY010000621.1, read as the reverse complement.
GTTATGCTTTCCTGAGTTATACAAAATCTTATGTATCAATATTATAGCAAATATAATTTAAAATTTGTATACTACCCGACATCGATGTTGGGTTTTCGAAGATGACTTCAGTGTCAACATTAAAGGTTCGTTAACAGCGATCATCCCTAGTGCAGATCTTTCTCAGTGCTATAGATGCCTTTTGGTTTTTAACAATAGTATGAAAAACTTCTAGGGCCTCGGTGGACCAGTGGATAGCGCACTGTCCCGCCAAAAAAACTGTCCCGCTCATGCCTTTAGGCATGACCCTCCTAGAAAAACTAGGTTATGGAGTAGGATTTGAAATCCACCCACATAAAAATGTTCTTCAGTGAAGGAAGCAGAAACAGAGGAAAATAGAGCTTCAGGTTTTGACCCAAAAGGGTTGTTATGGCCATATAATAATAATAATAATGAAAAATTTCCAATATTTCTAGTTTGAATTTTGTACATGATCCATAAAATTGTAGGCGTTATGAAGCTAGTTCCCCGATATTTTCATCGTACCCTATTTGATCCAAACGCTGCCCCCTTTGTCACCTTGCGCTAAAGTTATACAAACTCCTCTTGAAATAACTTGTTTGTTTGGCATTAACTATTGATATTTTTTGAAATAATATCATAAAAATGCTAACTGTAATTTAGTTTTTATGGGTTTTTGTGAAGCGTGAGAAAATTTAAAAAAAATAGAAAGAAATTGTACATAAAACTTTTTACGACCACCTTTGCTATGCATTTTGAACATACAATAAAAACGTTTGAGATCTTAAAAAAAACTTAGTTACGCACTTTACAATAATTTCAGATGGACTCTAGTGTTGTTTTGTTTTTTTCTCCTCCCTCTCAAATGGCGGAGTACAATGATTTATTGCTTGAAAATACATTTCAATTTCATTTATCATGAGTATAAAAAAAATTTACTGCCGTTGAGTATAAAATTTTCCGAAAAAAACAAACAAAATTTAGATGAAAATTGAGAGCAATAATTTATGCTTTAGGAATTAGTTTCGTCAGTTCGAAATTTAGCAGTATTTCATACAATTATATAGCACATCTCAAGGGCTTTGTAATTGATGAAACCATCATCCGTCAGGTTCAACAGTTTTATAAATAGAGTTGTAACCACAAATCAACACAAAGTCAGTCATTTGTGGGGTTTCGCCGAACAAAAGTGTTGTTTTCCTTGAATTTTACAGTCAGACAGACAGACAGACAGACAGACGGACAGACGGACGGACAAATAGAGCTTTTGATTATAGACATATTCAGTGGAAGTAACTCTCAAATGACTCTGATACGGGGGTAGGGCACGAGGGACGCCTCGAGGACGAGCAGGATAACGATGGTTTGCGCGTCGGAAAATTCTTGCAGACTGACGCTTTTCACGTAAGTGCCCCGGGGAGGGCAGCGTGTGTTGAAAGTAATTAAAACTAAAACATTGTACGAAGGAACGTAAAAGATTTTATGTGGCAGTTGCACACACACACACACACACACACACACACACACTCAGGCGAGATATGGTATCATGGGTTTGCCGGAGTCAAGACTTTATTAGAAACATTTTTTAGCTATGAAAATTAGTTGAAGTTTTCCCTTTTTTGGTAAAATTTTCCCATCCGGGTGCTAACTAACATTACGCAATAAATAGAAACTATGGAGCGAAAAAAGCAGCAGCTGCCCAGCTGTTTGGGTTCCATAATTATAGTGGCATCTCATCTCATCGGGGATCTTTATTTACTTTTTATTATTTTGATGTTTATTTTTAATAAACAAATTTCTAATTTCCTTTCTCTTCCTTTCTCTTCCTTTAGATGCTGCTAAGGTTAGCATTGCTGGCGACATTTTGCCTCTGCTCCGCACAGGCTGTGCTTAGCGGCAAGCCCGGATTTGACACCTACGGCCCCCCACCGAAACCGGCGCCACAATACGGCCCACCGCCAAAACATGTGCCACATCGCGAATACGGTGTTCCTCAGCAAATACCCTTCAGGGAGTATAGCGCTCCGGCCATAAAATACGGTCCGCCCAAGCTGAACTTCTTGGGTGGCTCCAGCAACTCCTTTTCCTCCAGTGGCTTGCACGAACAGATCAAGTCGCACTTTGGTGTGCCAAAGCCTTTCTATGGACCACCCCATATACAGCATAAGCCGGCACCACAGTACGGTCCACCACCGCCAAGACCTGTGTATGGTCCTCCTGCTCCACAGTATGGCCCACCGCCACAGCCAGCTCCACAATACGGTCCGCCACCCAAGCCAGCGCCTCAGTATGGTCCTCCACCGCAGAAGTTTGAGCATCGTCCTCAACCTCAGTATGGACCCCCACCAAAGCCTCACTTCGGTCATCCCCCACCACCACCACCACCACAGGCGTTGCCCGCACCACATCCCTCACAGCTCTTCAAGCCAGCCCACCAGCCAGCCACGTCTTATGGGCCGCCCGCCTCTGGGCCGTTGAATCTGTTGCCCAAGCCTGTCGATGACATTCCACCCAACTACGGTCCCCCACCACTGCCCATCAGTCTGCCCGGACCGCAACCCGCAAGTTTCAATCGTGTGCCCGAAACAACCGTCATATTGAGCGGCCCCAGCGGTCCACAATACCCAACTGGTCCAGGCGGTGCGCCTGTCAAGCAAGTGCAGATTCAAATTGACGCATCTGGACACACACACAGCGTCAGCGGTTCCCAAGCACCCTTCCACACGGCCTGTGAGGGCTGGAAACCAATTCCCGCACCAACCGGCGCCTACGTCGAGCAAAACCACATCGAGACCCAAGGCGGCTATAGCAATGTCAACCAAGGTCACGCCCAGAGCTTCGGCAGCCAATACAGTGCGGCTGGTGCTTCTGGAGGCGGTGGCAGCATCGTGGAAGGCCTTTCCGATGAGCAACTGGTGGCAGTGGCTCTCCAGGGCGAAGGTAATAACGTTGTTACCGGCCATGGAGGAAGCGGAAGCCAATTCAACAGCATCGACATCGAAAATCAGCAGGTGCGTTATCTGGACGTCTCTTAGTTGCATTTCATAAATCTGACCTCTTTGCATCTTCTACCCACAGTTGTCTGTTGGCGCCATTGACTCGTATTCAAAGCCACCAGCAGATTCGTTTGCGCCCGGCTCGGAGCGAGGCCAAAAATATCAGACCATTAGCAGTGGTCCTGGCATTGGTTTGCAAATCCCACCGGCACCCATCAATAAATACGGACCTCCACCTCAGTTTGCCGCGCTGACCAGCAGCATCGCGCAAAGTCAAGCCCACTCGCACTCGCACTCGCAGTCGCACTCCAACGAGATTATCCAGTACGGACCACCCCAGGCCCACCCACAGCCAGGCGCTGCACAGCCCAGCACGCCAGTGGCTTATCGTCCTCCCGTGCCTTCAGGTCTGCTCGAGTCCATTGGCGCAACTGTGCAGCACTTGGACCAGTTCGGCGTAAAGCCACCTCAGCAGCCAAACACTTATATTCCGCCCGCTGCAAATGAAATACCTCTAAGTGGTCCACCGCCTGCACCAGCTCCAGCGCCACCACAAATCATTGTACAGCAACAGTTGCCACAGATTCAGCCAGGATCAGCTTTCGTCCATCAGAAGCCAGCACATCTGAATCAATTTGGACCTCCGCCAGTGCAGCCCCACTTCAACGCTCTGCCACCTCCGCCGCCAGCACCACCAGCTCAGCAGTATCTGCCCGCACCACCACCAGCAGTTTTTGTGCAACAACAGCAGCAGCTGCACCAACAGCATCAGTTCCAGCAGCAGCAACAGCATAATCATCAGCAACAGTTTGTCTACTCTCAGGGTCTGCCACTGCCACAGCAGGCACCGCGCTTTAATCAGCAGTCCGTACTGGCAGCCGGACCCCAACAGCAGCCACTTGTGGTGCATGACTGCGGCCATGGACCCAACTTCATTAGCAGCACGGGATACCAAGTTCAGCAGCAGCAGCAGCAGCAGCAACAGCACCAGTTCCAGCAACAGCAGCAATTCGGCAGCGTCTCCGCCACTTCGCCAGGTGCCTACAACGCCATCGCCCAGAGCATACCCATTGCCGAGCATCACACTCACTTCCTGGCACCCTCGGACAGCTACGGTCCACCGCCATCTGGCAACGACATTGACTTCGATCACTCCGGCTACGCCTCGCAAAAGTCAGCGGTGGCAGCACTGCCAGACGGTACTGATCCTCAAGAGTTGCCCGGTCTGGATGGTCTTGACGTGATCTCCGCCCAGAAATCACAATCAATACAGCTGGGTTCCGGCCAACCAGGACAGAACTTCCAAGTGCAATTCGGCGGCTCATTGAACAACAATGGAGGCAATGGCAACGGCAATGAGGCTCACCTTGACGAACATAGTGCTAACCATGAGGAGATTCTATCTCAGGGTCTGCTCCAATCCATCCTTACTGCCATCGAGCAGCCGCAGTCGACGTCGGCATTGCCACACAACCACAAGGCGCAGAGCCGCTCCGACGAGCAGGACCAGGAGGAGTCCAAGGATGATGAGGCGGATGAGCAGAGCCACAGCGAATCGAACCGCGTCGAGGTGCGCGTTAGACCCGATGCAGATGCCGATGCGGAAGAGGTGCCCGCCGATGTTAAGGAAATCCAACCCATTGTGGCTGCTGAAGAGGAAGAAGAGGCCAAAAATTAGACGCAGCCGCAGTCATATTTTTAAAGCCAAAAGTCCATAGATCATTTATCTCTCATCCAAAACGCGTCATTCGCTTCTAATTTATTTCTGCCTTTCACATAATCATCGGTTACAATTATTCTATATTATTTTATTTTATTTTATTTTATATTATTTATGTACAGAACTTTATTCTTTGAGCACTCTCGTCGAACAAATTGCCAATAGGGAAATATTTGTTACCCAAGTCACGAATCACGAGTCACGAGTCGCGAGTCACGAAGTCTTTTTTGTTCGTAAAAGTCACAATGAATGATTCGAGATAAAAAGCATAAATTATGATATTTAAGTTCGTGTATAATATAATATTATATAATAATAAATAAATAAATTATTTATTGTTTAACGAAATCTTTTGGAACATTTACTGGGAGGATAAATAGAGGGGCTTTCAATATAATATGGTTTCAGTTCGGTCATCGCTGCAATAACCTCTTTATTGACTAAATTTGAAATTTTTCGGAATAACAAGTTTCGCTGTAACACAGTCCCATATTTTTGGAGCATTATTCATTCAGATTATCAATATTAGCTGATTTTGTCTGAAAAATATGTTTTGTTGCTAAGTAAATCCTTAAAACCTCAAGTAAATCTTGAAATATTTCGAACATTTTACAGTTTTCCCATCTGATAATATACTGATTTGGTTTAAACTGAGTTAAGATTGTTGGAAGTTCTGTCTGTCAAGTTCACACAGAACTTATAAATATAGCTTATATATATCGATCATAAACTTTCATAACTGAAATTCTAGAAATTCTGTTATGATTTCTTAAGTATATTTAGATTTTGATGAAATATCAATATAATAGTATAATATACTGAGTTGTCTGAGATATTCCGATGTTAATCGGTTGAGCTAAAGTTTCAGAAAATTCCAAATAAGTCCGATATATTGTATATTAAATTCAGAAAAGTTAGTATTTTGAGGTTTGAGTTTTAGGAAAATTGTAGCAAATGGAAGCCAGCAAAGGGCACATGGTCTGGAAATTCAGAAAACTCAAATTATCAAAGCTTTTGGATTCATAACATATATCTGATTTTGATGCCAAACAAATTCTTATCATGATCGTTTAGACTTAGCAGACAGTCTGAGAAAGATGTAAGATAGAACTTAGGACTTAAGAAAAACCCACACAATCAATAAATTTAATCAATTTATTTATTTAATAAGATTATGAGTACATTTGAACTATATTATAATTAAAGTGTCTTAAATGTTAGGGGCCTCGGTGCACCAGTGGATAGCGCACTGTCCCGCCAAACAAGAGGTGCGAGTTCGAGTCCCGCTCATGTCGATAATCCTGACCCTCCGAGAAAAACTAGGTTGTGGCGTAGGATTTGAAAGCCACGAAAGTTTTTCAGTTAAGGAAGCTGAAATAAAGGAAAAATGTGCTTCAGGCTTTGACCCGATAGGGTTATTATGGCCATATAAAAATAATCTTTAATGTTCCGAACTTATTCCAGTTAAAACAGGTGGCAATGATACTTATTTAATTTTATTATATACCAAATCATAGCCCCCATTATGGTCTAAATTTGGGCAAAAGTGCTTAATGATTGCGCAAAATATTTGGAATCGCAAAAGCTGCTAATTTATATATATGATAAAATCAGTAATAGAAAGTGATAAAAATACATTTCGGGGAAACCATAAAATAAGAATTCAATTGCCATTTCGATAATGAAAGCGAGGCTGGAAAATAAGCATATTGTTGATTGTTGAATGGGGTTTTTCCAATTAAGCCCGATACCTTTGGCAATCCAATTAAATAAAGCAGCAAAGCCAGGTTAATTGCGCGAGGTTTCACGCCAGAGCATTTAATTGATTATGATGAAAGATGTGCGTATATATACATATATATATATATGCCCCAAGGATCCTAAGTGTATGGTATATAGTATATACTGTGTATGTTTGGACTAACGAAATTATACGAAATGGAAATATTTTTTATATAGGCATAACAAGTGGCAAGTTACCGTGCATTTTTGGACCTCCGGGGAGTAATATGTGCTTTATTTTCTTTTAATTTCATTGACAAGCTACTTATGTCCATTTAGTAGGTTCTTTCTTTTTTTTAGGAAACTCGATGGAGGATGGATCAAGTATAACGGCGCTGTCAAGTGGTGGGCGGTGGGAAGTGGTGGGCTGTAGGGGCTGTAGGGGCTGTAGGGGCTGTAGGGGCTGTAGGGGGTGCTCACTTAGAATTAGCCTGATGCCAGTACACTCGGGGGGGCAAGCAGAGCAAGAGCAACAACAATAAAAGACATGAAATTAATTAAATAAGGCATAAACAAAACGAGAGGTGATTAATTAACTAGAGACCAACCACACTGTTGCATATGCCAGGAACTGCCATAAAAGACATGCTACGGCCGGAGAGTGGGGTGTGCTGCCGGGGCGCCGCCGGGGTGCTGCCGGAGTGCTGCCGGAGTGCTGCCGGTTTTGGTGCCGGTGCCGGTGCCGAGGCCTGTTGGCGTGTTTGTCGATGGGAATGGCTCTTCATTTCGACCATTAATGGGCTCCGAATTCGCCGACGACCGTCGTCCGCCGTGGAGGAGGGTTCATTTTTCGCGTTATTTGCTCATTCATTATTATTTGGTTGCTTAGTTGAGCCCGAGACTGCTTTTGATTTGCTTCGCCCGCACCGCCTGCACCGCCCGCACCGCCTGCCCCCCTGGAGCGCGACAATTGTTTGTGTAGGCTGTGGACATTACCGTGTCTCACCGCCATTTCATTCAGAGTGTGCCCACTTTTAATTAATTTTATAAAAACAGTTGAAATGAGCAATCCTGCTAGCGGCATTAACAACGGCCACGAACTTATAGAGTTCCCCAACAACCCAATACCCTACCACCCCAAGACCCTAGCACTCCAACACCCCTCCTTCCCCCTCTCTGGGCTGCTCGCCTGAAAATGTCGAGCAAATGTTGGCCGTTGCCGTTGCACTTGACTTGGAAAATTGTGACCATAATTGAGTTGCAAACTAACACATTAAATATTACCAAGTTCCAGTCCATCGACCCACAATAGATTTTTGAAAATTTTTTAAATTTCATTAACTTTAATTTGCTCTTTAATTATTGTTTAAATACTTTTCCCACAGAATTATTTTGATAAATTCCTCAGCGTAGTTAAATATTCCATTTACCAAAATATCTTTTGAAATATTTAACTTTTAAACAACTTTTGCGGGGCGTTAATGGGCGTCCCATTACACTCAATACAAGTGATTATTTGGGTTATTTGATATAGAAATAGCAGAACTTTTGTATGTATTTCACACGGCGAATTTATATGTTTGCATCGGCAAATTAAAACAAGTCGGAAAATTGTTATAGCAACAGCTCGACTATTAGATACCCTGCGAGTGCCGTTGACCGCATTCCATAGCGAATAACTTGGCGTTTATTAGCCAATGTACCTGAAATTTTCAGTAAAAGTCAAATACATTTCATCTATAGAAAATCAATTTTAAAACCATGAAATTTAGCATTTTGAGAATTCTAATCATATGTATGAAGCTATGTGCCAAATCGGTATATCTAGTTATCAGGCTTAAGAGCTAGGTGACTTAGTCCACTTTTAAGTTTGTTCGGCAAGTTCTACATAGTCTAACTTCTATGTTTATGTTCCGATCGTTACGAAGGAGAGCTTTACTTATGATATAGTCATAAAATAAGCTCATAGTTATCCAAAATGCGCAATTTATGGACATTTATTAAATTTTCAGCTGCCTTCATTTTCGAAAAAATTTGGATTATAGCATCCAATAACTGAGACCCTAGAGCACAGGGGATTAAAATTTGGTGACTTTCATCTCCAAAAAGTTTTTTTTTTGTTTTGATCCGTATTATATAGATTCTTCATTTTATAAATGTATAAGAGAAAAAAAAGTTTCCTTAAAATATTACCATTAAGCACCTTAATATATTTGTAAGGCCTTGCAAGGGCCAACAATTCATCTACATTCATTGAGGTATTTTCAATATATTTAGGGTAAATCACGAAACAATAATATTATTGAGTTCGTACGCACGTTTTATGATGAAGAAGTTCCCAAAAAAAAGGCCAAATTCGTTTGAGGTGAAAAAATGGATAATGTCAACAAACAGCCAAACTGAAAGAACTGGATACTGGGTATAGCCCAGACGGGCAATCTCGAAGACTATTTAAGCCAAATATACTTCATCTAAAATTTAAATTTTACAAGAAATCTAACAAAAAAGGTGACGGCTAAAATATAATAAAGAAATTTCAAAATGGAGTTTCAAAGCTTTCATTCTCTAAAAGCGTAGCATACTTTAACGGATTACGATAATTTCAGACTGCATCTGAGGTTATCTTAATGAATAACATCACACCACTTGATGTACCTTTAGAGCTGTTCAGGATGGGTTGTCCTCGCGACAAGCTAGTACGAGGGATAACGTACTAAGGGATAAGGCTCTACAGCCTATATACTTGTATCCCAGACTCCGACGATCTACTTGTTGCCACCTTTCCAGATGAAACTGTAGTTCTGGTGAGAGACAACTGCGTCCACACCGCCACAGATCTCCTCCAACTATGCCTAAAAAGACGCGGTCATAGGTGGTGCGTTATGGTACACACGCAACAGAGACATCGAGAAGGACTCAATATACCGATGGTCGGAGATGTCCTCAATCGTCAAACTGCTGCATTACTGGATCTAAGTAAGTTCTCGATGCATTCAAACCATTTGGCGCAAAGGACCCGGAGAGCAAGACGTATCCACGGATTCAGAGCGAGAAGGAAGCTCCGGAGAGTTCAACATACTGAACTCTCAAAAAGTATAACATAATCCCTTCCATTGCCTATTCAATGTATTGTTTTTGTTAAGATATGCATGTTATATTGAAATTTTTGTAACCCTATAGCATAATTTATTTAGTATAGATAGATAGTTACAGATTCTAAAAATAAAAAGACTTTTTAACGAATAAAAAAAAAAACAGGTCCTACATAATGTAATCTCTGTCAGTTTTCCATACTAAACTATGTAATATCTGAAGCTCGCGCATAATGCAATGCATCAATTTTTTTTGTTTTTTACTACTTTGGGTTAGTACATTATATAGTCGGTTTAACGTCATGCTACTGTCTTGACTTATAAAGTCATATATGATTATTACTATATGGCCCTAACAACTCCATATGGTCACAGCTTGAAGCACTATTTGCCTTTATTTCTGCTTCCTTCACTGAAGACGCGGGTGGATTTAAAATCCTACGCCACAAATTTTTCTAGAAGGATTGATGTTTGTCTATCCACTGGATCACCAAGGCCAGCCTTATATTAATGCTCCCATATAATGTTATAGATACGAAAGCTTCGAAAGAGCATAAAATCTTCGACTTGCCGAAGTTAATCCATACCCACTTGTTTGCCTTTAAATAACCATCTGCAAGTTTTAAGCTTTTAGCTTATGCACACTCCTCAACTTCTCCTTTCACTTTTATTTTTCACGACTTTCCAGTAATAGGCTTATTTCGTAGAGCCATTGGCTAGGATTTATTATTTCATTTGCGTCAAGAATTTGTTTTCGCAACATGCTCCTAATCCTTTTGGCATTCTAATACACATAATAGATTATATTATAAAAAGTTAACGCTTGAAAAGTAATCAATATTTAATTTTAGTGAAATCTTTGACATGCCCAAGATAATCTCTTATCAGCCGCTTTAACTTTACGTAACTATGGCACTTAATTAGCCTCGCACCTCATCTTATCATCCAGCGACTAAGTGGAATCTCCTATTCCGCGTGCTGAAATAGGATACGGTACACGCTTTGAGACGAGAGCGTCTGGAGACCAAATTCCTTGTACTCCCGTTGGCAATTGAAGCTCTTAGCCAAGCCAATAAACGGAGGCCGAGAAATTGTAAGACTTCGGAAGATGTTCAACTGCAGCAGACTTTTGTCCACTTTTACTATAACACAGTAAATTTCATCCAAAATTAACAGGAATGGCAAAAACCCATTCCCAGTCATTGAAACTTCATTCCATCTCCTCAAAAATTGTATTTATGAAAATACTCTTTGAAATTTAAAGCGTCGGCGCCAGCTGAGCCTCCCATTTCCTTCCATTAACACTTGGCTTTGTTGTTCTGAAGCTCTATTGATGTTTTAACCCCCCGCCCCCTATGCCATTTTATGCTCCTGTCTGTGTGTGTGTGTGTGTGTGTGGGTGTGGGTGAATGTGTGTTACCCTCGCCGGGTTCCTCAACCCAAGGTCTCCTCCGAATTGTGTTTTGTCCCGGAGTCCTACGTGGTGTGAAAATTTGTTATTTGCAAATAAAATTGTGCTACACCTAATTGTTTAATAAGAAGAAAACTCTTTGAAAAGTTTCCCTTCGTCGGTTGACTTAAAAGCGCCGCTTGGGTTGTCCAAGGTTCCATTTTCTAATTTCAAGACATTTTCCGCTAAACCCTTTGTGGCTGACTGCCTGAACAAAGGGGGGAATATGGGGGGAATGTGCGTATGAAAATTTTTTCTTTTTGTTATTCTTTTTTTTGTTTCCAAAGATGAATTTTCTAAGGCTATACGTTTTTCCATTTCTCAGGTCAGATGTAGGCATCGGAGACATTTGAAAGCTTCTTCCAGAAAGTTAAGATATAAAGAGGAATAATGACAATCTGTATTTGTGCTTGTAATGCTTATAAGAACGCTTCGTAGACCCCCAAAAATTACTTCCACAATAGACAGAAGTAGGTGGACCAGTGGATGGCGCACTGTCCTGAAAAAGAAGAGGTGCGAGGTGCGAGTCCCGCACATGTTGATAGGCCTAGAAAAACTAGGTTGTGGCGAAGGACTTGAAATCCATGTAAAAATAAAGTTCTTCAGTGAAGCAAGCAGAATTCAGGCCGTGACCCGATAGGGTTGTTATGGCCTTATAATAATAATGTGTTGGATTCGGTCAGATGGGCCCACTATATCATAAAGCTGCCAAAAACCAAAAAATTTTTCTTCCATTATCCATATTTTTCAAGCTTACGAGCGGGTCACAGCCTGAAGCAATATTTGTATTTATTTCTGCTTCCTTCACTGTAAAAATTTTTAAGCGGGTGGATTTCCAATCCTACGCCACAACCTGAGCAAGAACTGTTTAAATACATCTGCCGTCTGCCCACCTATAGATTTGTCTGTAATCTGCATTCTGTAATCAAATTTTCCAGATTACTTTGGAGAATACCGTTCATTTGCTTACATAATACGTCATAAGCCTCTCATATATTTTATATGTTTTTGTTTATATACCATATTCTTAAAGCTATAAGCTTTAAATTGGAATTAGGTACAACGTATATATTTTACTCTCGCTACACCAAGTTTTATCGCAATGGATTTATAATTATTTGCGCTCTATTACGGGACTTGGAAATAGATTTGCAAAAATTTGTCTCATACTCATTTTTATACCCTGATCCCAATTGAAAATTGGTATGAAGGGTATAATAAGTTTGTGCAAATGTATGTAACAGGCAGAAGGAGACGTGGCAGACCCCATAAAGTATATATGATACAACGCCCCATTCGCCCGATAATCGATAAATTCATTTTGCGATAAATTGGCCATAACTTTGGCATTTATAGAGCAATCGACATCAAATTCGGTAAATAGGGTCATGATTAGAAACTGCAGAATGGAACTTTCCAAAATGTTGATACACGTTACCATTTTCCCAGAAAGTGACGAAATGTATCTATGAGCTACAAATTTTAAGCTAGAGTCGTGAAATTTGGTACGTGGGTGCCCAAAGTTACTATGGAGAAAGAGGCATCGCCAATTTGTTTCCATCTTATTTTGGATGCTAATAATTTCTAAAATCCTTATTATAATGGTTCGAATTCTAGAATATATATTTATAACAATATCATCAACCAATCCTGAAAGTTTCTGAACGATTGAATCATAAATACAGAAGTTATTCACAAAAGAGTGTGAAAATTCACATGTGGAGAGGCCCCCGACTGCATTGCACTGTTTGAATCAGGGTATCTCGTAGTCGAACTCACTTGACTAGGTAGATCTTTCTTACTTGTTTAAACCTGAAAATTGAGTATTTTCCATAACATACCCCGGGCCGTCCAAAGAAATATATTTTTGAAGTCAAAACCCATCCAATCCCAAGTTAAAACACAATTTTCCACACTTTTTGTATCTTATACACTTTTATTGAGTACGTTTTTCAGATTTCGCATTTTTCTCTGGTTCGATTTGCATATGGTGTGTGAGTTGTTTTTTTTTTTTTTTTGTTTTGTTTTGGTTTTCCCTTGCGGTAATTAATTTCCTTCCGTTTCCTTAATTTCAATTTGAAAAAATTGCATTTATTATACAATATTTTGTATGCGGTAATTATGGTACTTATTTTTTATGGATTTCAGTTTCTTGATCTAACCACATCGAGTTTACTTTATTTGTGTATTTTGTTTTGTTTTCTTATGCGTTGTTCTGGTTGTTTTTGTTTTTGTTTATCTTTTATCCTCTTCTCGTTTTTTGCCCTCAAAATTTGTATTTGGATTTAAACATGATTCGCTTTAAAAACCGTTTCTGTCAATTTCGCATTGATATATTATATAGATTATATATATATGTGTGTGTACATATATATATTGTATGAAAGTACATTTTGTGTACTTTCTTTGTTTTTAGTTAATTTTACAAAAAAAGATTTAACACATTTATAATTAAGTTTTTAGAGTTTAAATATTTAGTTCTTGTTTCGCTTTACTCAATTTTCTCATATATATTTATCATGTTAGATTATACTATATATATATAACTATAGTTTTAGCTTCCGCAATATGGACTTGATTTTCACCTTATTTATACATACAATACATGGAAATTTGTCTCATACACATAGTTTTTTTTTTAGATTTTTTTCTTTTCTTTTGTTCTTGTTGATTTTTAGGTTATGTTGAATTTAATTCAAATGTGCTATGCGTAATTATTTGAATGGTCAATATTCGTGTGGTTGGGTTGTTGAGATGGTTGGGTTCTTTTGGGTTTCTTATGTAACGACCTTTGACTTGGCCTTTTCTTTGTTTATTTGTATACTCTTTTCGAAGAAAATATGCATGGGAACCCTTTAAAATTTACCCTTCAAATGGTCCAAAGGTATAAATAAATTGATCGGGCTTTGTCCGGGCTATGTAGTTTCTAAGTTATTTTAATAAAATTTGTTATAGATATTTCGTTTTTTAGACAAGAAATTAAATGGTTGAATAGCTGTCTTCAGACTGGATTTTGCTTAAGGTTGCCATGTTTTTCGAGCAGGTGTTCTTAAATTAAATTGACACATGATTTTACTTACAATCTGTTGATCCACAAAATTTCAGAACGATTGAACTATAATCATGCCAGATATGCATCATTCAAAAACCATAATATCTTGCTAGCAAATTTGACTAATGTAAGACTAATGGAAGGAACTTGCTAAGGATGTATGTGGAAGTGTGTGTAAACAAAATTTCCTAACTTCGAAAAGAGTATGAAATTTTCGATGAGCCGAAAAAACACCGTTCCCCAAATGTGGGCTTTTTGCGTTGAAGACAATTCAAAATTGATTTTGATTTCATTTTCTTCCCATCTGACAAGGATTCTGAAAATATGCCAAGGAAAGCAAGGAGCAGATCGTCTGCGGTATTATTAAGCTTTACCGTAATCAACACTTAAGTTAAGTAGATGCCTCTATTGTATGGTAAGCTTTCTGTATGTTTGTATGTGTTTGTCTCTCCTTCTTCATCTCCTTCACTCGAGGTCCTAAGTTTGTGTACTTTGCTTGGTTGCGCCCATTATCTTTTGTTTGTATTCTTCTTTTTTTTTGGTCTTTGGTATTGTTTTAATGTATTTTTTTGTTTACGTTTTTATTGAAAAATTATGAAATTTTCTAAATTTGCATCACATTCATAAAATATACTCTTGAGTTTTTTGTAATATTTGTTTTACTTTTATCTGTTATCCATTAATTGTTATACTTTAAATACTTATTATATTGAATTTACGTACGGGTATTTCATAATTTAATTTAAATACAATAGTAGAGAGTATTTTGTCTTTGTGCATTTGATTTTTGGTTTTCCTCTTCGTTTTTTTTTGGTTTTTTTTTTTTTTGGTTTTCTGAAGCAAAAATGCATGAGAGTTTTGGTTCAAATAGTTGGTTTTTGTTGTTGTGTCCTTTGGTAGCTTTGGGACTTTGACGAGGGATACTTGACGGAAAGGTATTGTGGTACGGACTTGGCTAGTTTTTACTGGGTGGGTTGGGGTCTTGGGAATATCTATGTATGTGTCTACCATATATATTTAGCTCGACCAAATTGGCAAATGTGTGTGGTTATGTGGGTGTGTGTGGGACAGAGTTGAAGTATGAAATACACATAGAACAAGTTGGAGAAAAAACTTTGTTAAAGACAGAGACACACTTACATATCTACGTAAATACCATAAATATCTATGAATGTTTCCGATTTAGTTTCAACAGTTGCGTTTTTTGGCCAAATTAGACAAAAAAAAACTCAAAAAAAAAAACAAACAACAATTTGTCTCTATTTCAGTGCTTACGACTTAGGGATATTTTCACTATACATACACATTTATAGATATATATCATATATTTTGCTTATCGTATGAGAACGCACTACATACATACATACGCACAGTATTTAATACACACGGCAATCAAAAAAAAAATTCTTTATATAATATTATATATTTTATATCAACCATCTTAAGCCTAGCTTATATATAGTTTCAATATTTACTTATGCTGAGACAAATCTTTTTGTGTTTTGTTTTTGTTTTATGCAATTCGTTTGTAATATCTTTTTTTTACACGGTTTTGAGATTTTTGGTTTTTTTGAAATATTTTCTAAAATCGTCATAGCCGCTCGCATGTAAGGGAACATGCGAGTCTTTGCTCTTAAAGTCCTGTCGGCTGCATGTCCTTCAGCGGATCAAAAGCCTTACTTAGAGTTACGTAATAGTCTTGAGCTTAACCCTAGTTACATTTAATACTTAAAAATCTGACTCAAAAAAAAAAAACAAACAAATTCCCCCCGGGGGAAATGTTATGCTTAGCACTAGATGATGTTATATGTTTATAGAGGTTGTCATATATATTTCTGGCCTGGGCCAGTTTTAGACATATTTTTAGGAACCAATTGTCAATTGGTATTACTTACGGTCACACTGTTTATTGATGGAAAAATGGAATTGCGTGTTTTCGTGTTTTTGACGTGATTATATAACCCATATTATTATTATGTCCTCGGTGGGCCAGTGCGCTGCCCGCCAAAAAATAGGTGGGAGTTCGAGTCCTCCTACCCTCCTAGAAAAACTAGGTTGTGGCGTAAGATTTGAAATCCACCCAAGTAAAAAAAAGTTCTTCAGTTAAGGAAACAGAAACAAAGGAAAAAAAGTGCTTTAGGCTTTGACCCAATGGGGTTGTTATGGCCATATAATAATTATATAACGCATACGCTCCATCCTTTAGTCCCTATAATAAAATGGATTATCCCAAAGCTGTCCAAAAATTAGCCATAATGGTTCTTCCAGAATTTAAAAGTTAACCCGAGTGAGGTTCGATGTGTATAACAACTAAACAGGAGATGAAACATGACTTTCACTAAATTATAATCTAAGCTGTTTTGAGAATGAGTTATATCCTTTTGGGCCCACATACAACTGTTAATAATAAACAGAGTGACCGTACTACGAAATTTTCTGAATGCAAATGACAATAGGTTGCCCGAAAGCCTAAAAGCTGAACTAGGCCAAAAATATAAATAGCCACCCTCGTTTGTTGCGTTTTTTTTCTTTTATTGGACTAGATAATGAGTACGTTAGTTGCTTAATGAGAGCGATAAGTATCATAGATAAATACTATTAACGAACATAACCAACATTTAGTTATGGCAAAGAGCGAAAATTACAATATTCTGTGCTTTTTACAATAATTTTCCATATATGTGTGAAGTTGTGCAAGTGTCGGGAGTTGGGTTGGAGTTCCCAAATGGTATTGGAATTGGGGTTTGGGGAGTTCGCGTGTCAAGCCCATTTTACATGCCTTGTTAGCCAGTTTGTTTGGATCAGATAGTGCTAAAATATCAATACTATCTTGGCATTACTTTAGTGTTATTATTATAATATTTCTGTCTAGTTTATTATGCTGTATTGGTAACAAGATCATTTCACTGGCTGACTGTGTGTGTGTGTGTGCGTGTTGGTGATGAGTCAGTCGTGAGTCGTGGTTCGTGAGTCGTGAGTCGAACATTGTGAGCACACAATACTTATCAATTCATGTCTTGCAGTAAGAACAAAGCCAATTTTCTTTTCATTTTCATTTTCATTTGTTTTTCAGCAGCTTAGGAAGTGCTTGGTGGTGGTACGAGGCATCCCTGCGCTCCGAGCAGCTATATGCTGGGTCATGGCTTATCGCTATACACAAGTCTTTGGCTTAGCTGTGGGCAGTGCTGCAGCAGGTACGGGTTACCCTCTGCCCTCCTAGTTGTAGTCGTAGTCGTAGTAGTAGTGGTAGTAGTAGTAGTAATGGTGGTGGTGGTCGTGGTGGCGGCGGTAGATATGGCACTTCCTGCTTCCTGCTGTGCGCAGGAGCGTAACGTGTCCCGTGAACGCGTCTCCAGCAGCAGTAGCAATACGTAGGTAATCAGCAGCAATGAGAACAGAGCCGGCGGCTGCAGCGGCGCCGCGTTGCCATGATGCATGGCTGCTGGATGTTCGCCTGGAAATATAAAGTAGAGTATCACGCTGAGCCAAGTGCCTGAAGTCACAGGAATCAAGTGCCTTATTGGCCCCTTTGAAATTATTAATTAACTGCCGACAATGTGGCTATATCGCTGCCGCATTCGCAAAAAAACACACAAGTTAGAAAGCTCTAGTCGTCAGAGACCGACTAGCAGATACTCTGCAGGCAGTTTGTAAAAAAATTAATTCTGAAAATCTACCAAAGTGCTTGTCCCATTGTAAGGATATTTTCAGTGCAGGTTTATGGCTTTAGCTATGTCGATTTTTCGGTTTCCACGGGAGGCTGGGCGGGAGGAGTGGCGGAAACTTTATAGGTCATAATATAATATACCTCTGTGCCAAATTTTTTTGACTCTACCTTACAAATAGAACTTAAAAATAGGGTTTTCTTACATTGTTTGATCGTATGAATATCTTTCCTGTACACAAATTCGGATTTAGGGTTTTGTTGAATTACAGATGAGCATAGAAATGTATTCAAAAAGTCCCACTTAGGGACCTCGGTGGTCCAGTGGTTAGCGCACTGCCCCGCCAAACAAGAGGTGCGAGTTCGAGTCCCCTATCGACCCTCCTTGAAAAACTAGGTTATGGCGTAGAATTGGAAATCCACCCACGTAAAAAAAGTTCTTCAGTGAAGGAAACAGAAATAAAGGAAAATAGGGCTTCAGGTTTTGAACCGATAGGGTATATATAATTATGGCCATATAATAATCATAATATAGTCCCACTCGACTATTGCTTCAAAATACATACTAGCTGTTACGTACATTTCCACAAGTCTATTATACCCTTTTAAAACCATTTTCACATCGGTATAGGGTATAACAAAAGGCATTACGGCGGGGGGCGCTGGCAGTTCAAGTGAAGTAAATTGTGTTTGATTTAATCGAATCGTTCAATTCGATAGCATTAAGAAAAGTCATCAGTTTCATACAATAGCCTTGGCTTTTCAGAGGAAATTTCAACATCACACACAACTGACACTCGAGTCTATTGTTGTTGTTGTTGAAAATGCGACTTAATATTCGATTAACTTTACAATCGATTAAAACACCATTCGAACTTTTCTTCGACAGACTAAGCGTTTTCTTTGTCGGAAAAGTTAAATGTTTTTTCTTCTGCTTAATTTATCTTCCATTTTTGGACAAAGTTTATAACCCTTCGTATCACAAATGTTGTCTTAAATGTATCCACTTTGTTTATGGCTTAGCCTAACCACATTATCAGGAAAATAATTTAAAAACTCAAGTCTATTATATGAACATCTCGTAGAAACAACCGGGAAACGTTGCTGCGTTCCCGCCGCCTCAATACATTTTCCACATTTTGTGGACGCCAAAGGTTTTTGCTCTGAAACAATACTTTTTTGTTGCCTGAACTCAATGATCCCATTTTTTATACCCTGATCCCAATTGAAAATTGGTATGAGGGGGATTATAAGTTTGTGCAAATGTATGTAACAGGCAGAAGGAGGCGTGCCACACCCCATAAAGTATATATATTCTTGATC
>JBANCY010000620.1:0-25119 GCA_037040045.1 Phorticella flavipennis | reverse complement strand
GATTCTGCCTGTGTTGCACTGATGGGATCAGGGTATCTCGTAGTCGAGCTCACTCGACTAGAGCTTTCTTACTTGTTTTATGTTGTTGTTGTTTTTTAAATATCTTCAGCTTTTCAATTTTAGTTTTTTGCTTAAAAAGTTATTTAGGTTGACAGAAATAACATGAACACATTAACATTTATAACATAAGTCATAAACAAAAGATATTTGAAGGGATTAGGACCAAATAGTGCACAAGGGTCAATACACACCATCCATATGTCAATGGATAACTCACAACGCAGCAATTCTTCATTTCATAACTTTCAAACTGATGAAAAGTCATTAGATATCGTGACACATATCTTAATAAAGATTATAAAAGATCAAGATTATTATGATTAATACCGAGTAGCAACCAATGAGCTCTTTTTCAGAAACTTTCTGAATTTGGACCGCACAACCGCAAAAAATCGATGAAATCCTTAGAATTTAGAAAATGGTAAAAATAAAGACAATTGACACTCTCTCGAATCTCAAACGGTTAAAAGAGGTTCTAACAACATAAACGGGGAATAAAATCCATTTGGAAACTTCATTCATAAAACTTAAGAACCTGCTTATGGTGTGAGCACTTCTCGATGCTTCGTGAATTTCAAATGCCCGCTGCAAGAGTACCTTAAGTGGTTCCCCCTGGTCATGTCCCTCGGTGGGGTGTCAAGTCAACTCATTTATCGCCCTAATGGTAAATCAATGTGCCACCACTGCGTCCAACAGGCAGCAGCTGTAGTCCAGGCTGCCATTCAAGCTTTGGCTTTGGCAACATCATCAGGATCAGCAACTCCACACCAAAATCATTATCAACATCAACATCGTTGCGGAACATCATTAGGCTGGAGTCTGGAGCAAATGTGTTGATGACACTTGAATGAGTTTTTGGTCTTTTGTCAGTTCTGGTTGTGGGACAACTTACGCTAAATTGCGCATATTATTTATACATAACGTAAGAAATCAACTGACCATAAGTTTTCTATTGTGTATTGTATATCTTATACGGTATATGGTATAATTCAGTTAGTCAGTTAATCGAGAATGCTTTATGAAGTCTGCATAAATAGCGCAAGAGAAACAAATCAACTTAGTCTCAACTCGACTGGCTCAAATGCCCGGCAATTGTAACCCTTGGCCCCCTACGGCACATTAAATTCGTATTAAGGGACGACTTTGTCGCGTTAATGGTCCAAGTTAATGCATTTGGACAGGGGCGTAGCGAATTACAAGGCGCATTATGTATAGCTCTTACACTGAGAAAAACAAACTGAAATTGTACTTGCAATTACATTCTTTGGTCGCGCTTCACATATTAAGTTCTTATCAACATTGCCACATCTTTCTCAGTGTAGTTATTATTATTTATTTTTTATTATTTTTATATAAAATGCGAGTTTGTACATGATTTGTGAGTGTATTTTGTGAGTTCTTGTTGTGTCTGGTGAATGAATTACTAAGCGATAAAGTGAAGTGAGCCTTAAGCGATGCTGCTGCTTGTTCATATTTCTATAAATAATATACATTAGGCATTCTGATTTTTCACTTAGTATTTAACTTAAGATTAGCCTACTTTATGCGGCCGCAACTCCTTAAATGTCAATGGGCTGCGGCATTATCATGACCTTGTCAAAAGGCGGGTTACCCTAATCAGTTTCTCGGTTTCGTTTATGAATTGGTGGAGTTCTATATTTGGATTTGATTGCTTAGCCGATATTTGTATTCGAGTGCAGGCCTTTCACTACCAAAGTTACCCTGCTTTAATTAACATCACAATGCTGTTGTATAGATTCCCTCTCCCTGTTTTTCTCTCTCTATCTTCTCTCTATTTCAGTAGCAGCACCAGCGCGGATGCTCCACCTCGCCCAGAGCAATGTGCTCAATGCTCCACGATGGTGTCTCGAGGCGACCCACAGCCGTTGCCTTCACATCCTGTCCGTCAACGGGTATGCCAATATGCAGATAAGGCAAGCGAAATGCAGCATTATCCTGACTCCGAGCCAGTGCTGCAGCCGTATAGCTAAAGGCGGTGTTTCCATTGGTGTAAGCCAGCGAATCAGTGGATTCGAAGGAACGCAGTGAATGGCTTTTGCCCTCATCGGCTAGGCGTACGAGACCCAAGGCGGTGGATAGAAACACCTGCTCCAGACCCTGATCCGTTTCAGTGGATGTCTCAAAGTAGGTAGCGCCTATGGAGCTGGCAAACAGATAGGCTTCATCCCGGGACACAGCACGCTGTGCCTGCAGGTCCATTTTGTTGCCAACGAGGGTGAGAATCATGGGATCCTGCACATTGCGATGCAGCTCTTGAATCCATGACTTGATTTCCGTAAATGTTTTATATTGCGTTAGATCAAAGACCAAAATGGCAGCATTGGCATTGCGATAATACATAGGGGCTACGGCTCTGAAACGTTCCTGGCCAGCCGTATCCCAGATCTGTAACAAAACGAGATGTGAGAGGTGTGATTATTTGTGGTGGTTGAGGCTGAACTTTATTGAATTGAAAACTTGAACTTAACCGAAAGCCCTCTTCCGTTGAGTAAAAGTTATTTATTTCCCACAACGAGGCAGACACAGTCTATAAGTGGGTGTCTGGCCTGACATATAAAGGATATGAATAGAGCCCTGAGTGGCCAATCAACTGTAGAGCGAAAACACAATTGTGCTGACCTCCGTCGAACACAATGCGAAACAACTTGAACTTTAATTGAGTCATTCTGCGTTTATTCTGCAATTTCGGTCTTTATGCTTTTGCTTTCCCACAATAATAACAATCATATTGTGTGTTTGTTTTTGTATGTGTGGTTGAGTCCTCTGCCCAGCTTTATGGTGTACAATTCAAATCTTCATAAAAGATTTGGGGCAACGACATGGCCAGAACACAAAATGAAACAAAACAAGAAAATTTGCGAAAAATCTTTGCAGAAATTGCCAAACGCAAAACGTAAAACTATTTGCCATTATGCGCTGCTCTCGGCAGGGCCAAATCGAAATCGCGCCAAAGAATGTATGGCCAGCCACTGTCGAAAGGGGTGGCAACCCTAGCTCAAGGGGGAAAAGCAACTTTCGCTTATCAATAAACTATAAAAAAAAAAGGGAGAACCGGGGAAAATGCGCGCGCGGTCTAAAAAATACAGGCAAATAAACACAAAGTGCGCTGGACGCAGAAATTGCGAATAAAAATACAAGTAAACTGACCAAGAAATAAGTAAAAAGTGCGTTAAGAGCACGGGACGACTTGAACATACCCTGTGAAAAGCTGCGAAATAGTTGAAACTGAAAAATTTGTGTAAGAAATAAGTAAATTATTATTACAACCCTTTCGGGTCAAAACCTGAAGCCCTATTTTTCTTTATTTCTGGCTTCCTTCACTGAAAAACTTTTTTTTTTACGTGGGTGGATTTCAAATCCTACGCCACAACCTAAAGGCATGAGCGGGACTCGAACTCAAACCTCTTGTTTGGCTGGACAGTGCGCTATACACTGGACCACCGAGGCCCCCCAAATAAGTAAATTAGTGTTTTAAAATAGCGTGTGAAATGGAACAAAATTAGGGAGCGATAGAAAATTATGATATTTCAATCATATCTAATTGTATTATAATCTAATTGTATCTTTTATGTAACATAACTTGTTTATTCCATCGGAAAACATGAGTTTCTACGACTATCCTACAATAAAAATTCCTTAAACATTTTAGGTTTCATCCTTTAACAGTTTCCTTCTCTACCGTGCCTTCACCAACTCCTACAATTTCAATATACCTCGTCTGAACAACTTACAGGATATTGTTAAACAAAAAGTAATTCCATTGACTATATATTCCGCTGGCAGCGAAAGCTGAGATTAGCTGCAGCTGAAGCCAATGATACTCGTAAAACAAATAGGATTAGTGGGCAACGGGGCGTGGCTGCAGCCTTTCAATATTATCCGATTGGGGCGACTTTTGCTGTACTCACTTGTAATTTGATTTTAACTTCGTCCAAGATGATATTGCAGGTGAAAAATGAAACTGCTATCGTCGGTACCTCATTTCGATGCTGGGAATTCTTAATATATTTGATAACTAAACGAGTTTTGCCCACACCTGGAAAGGTAAAAAGAGAGATGGGTAAAGATTTTTGGCAATAAGAATCGGAATCAGAATTTTTACAAATTTTAGACGTAATTGAAGTTTTCTCAACATGGCACAATATGGTTATTGGAACTAACTTCAGACTTCTATAAATAACTTGTATATCATCGAGTAAACAAATATTTATGAGCAATCTGCAATTGTCTAGGTCATTAACTCAACAGACAGATATTAATAATTCCCCATTACCTACTTATATGGCAACTACCGTGCGATTTTACGCGTTTAATCAATGGCCAAATAAATGGGCGTCTTGCTAATTTGATAAATAAACAAAGCCCGATCGCAGTCAATAAACAAAAGGTATTATTAAGACGCAGCGGGCGGTAAACAGGTGATAAGCCCGACGCCTATGCCGATGCGTGTGTAGAGTAAACAGACGATTCTTTGTTTTCCATTCTGAAAAGCCCCGCATGGGAGTGGGAAACGATATCAAAGCTGACTCAACTTATAGAAATTAAAAGAAAAAACAAAATGAAAGGGGAAAAATAAAGAGATTAAGCGAAAAAAGTACGCGCTCCAGCTGAATGAGGCATCGAATGCAGCGATATAAACTATATAATATACCATATATGATATGTTACGTCATCATAATGCTAAGTCAAAGAAAATTGTGTAAATTCAGCATACATCAACAATATTTGAATGGAACCAAAAATAAACCACTTTATCGCTTGAAAAACTAGGTTAACTTGTTTTCTCTGTGAGAGTACAGTCATTGCGGATCTTATCTTAACTCAGTGAATCACAATAGAGATTAAATAGGCATATCTATGCTTTGAAAACTTTAAGTAAATACTTTTATCTTTATTATGATGAAGTATGTAAACCAGAAATGGAATCATCTGAGACCACAAAGTTTTTGTCCAGAAATATAAAATATTTTGGTTATGTTAGCACAAAGAATTTTTATTTTTATGATGCCCTAAAGTGGACCTCAGAATGGTCGAAACTTCGGAAAGAGTGTAAGAACTTCTCTAAATATCCATAAGTAAAGCTAACATAGACGAAATTACGGGTTCAAGCCCTAATAGGCTGAAAATATTTCAATTGTATGATACTCGAAAACCCACTGCCTCTCGATTTTCTACTTTTAGTAAGCTCTAACAGCAATCGTTCCCATAAGTTCCGACTCTCCGTCTGAATTCCTTGGTGTCCTTACTTTCGGCGTGTTCTGTAGGCAGACCCCACTGTAGTCATTACAAGTCGTTTGAATTGTTAGGCACATATGTTATGGGGCTCCGATTCAGGGGCTTTACTAACCTTGCGAACCGTCGTAAAATAAATATTTATAAAAGTCGAGCGAAACGCAAGCAGTTGCCGCGCTTTGCTGTTTGCCAAACGGCGAGGTATTCAACTGACGATAAGATACTCTGAAAGGGGGTCACAATAATGGCATATCTTTCAGTCGAATTTGAACTATATTGCATTGAGGCGCTGCCACGCCCACAGTCAAGGGTTCTCAAGGCTGTTGCTTATCGATTGGCGCGAAATTCTGTGCACAGGCTGCGGCTCTTATCTCAATGCGAGTGCTCAAATTGTTGCAAATTACTGGCTTTACGGATCAGCGAAAGCTATAGCTATGACTTGCGCAGCCTTTACAAGTTCAAAGTAATTGATACCCTGTAAAAATTGCAGGTGACAAATAGGCTGAGCCAAAGAACTGTAGAATATAATTCTAATTTTAGTACTAATTTATAATAGGGGTGTGTCTGTTTAGAGCACCTAAACCAAGCACAGACACTTCACAGGGTATTTCGTCGGTCGTTCATTGTGACGTGTTGCTCTTTGCTCTTACCTCGCGACCCAAGCACAACAACTTTGCCCTCAATTCCACGCATCTTACGGACAATCAATTGTCTTTTGGCATGGCAGAGTATTTATTTATGACGTTGCTGCAGTCTTTGTTGCTTTTGTTGATGTTGTTATTGCTATTGTTGTGGTTGTTTGTTGTTTATATTGAATGACGTTGTTATTGTTGGCACTGCGCAGTGCGAGGTGCTGCCGTTGCGTTTTCTGTGGTTCCAGCGCAGGTACAGCTTTTCTTTAAATGCGCTGACGTTAGCAGGGCAGGCAGTGCTCGGTTTTGTTTATGCTTGTTGCACTCTTACGCTTAGTAAATAATAACTTAAGTGTTTTCTGTTTGCCTTAAATTAATCGATAAGTGCGCTGAACGATAATACGAACAGCTGATCGCTATGTGCTGTTAACAGAACTAAACCAGGGCTGCATACGTTGATTATTAACAGAGTCGTTAAGCTTACAGTGGAGTGAGATTGCTGCATTTTTTGGTTATTTGGTTGTTAACATGAGTCTGTTACGTTTACAGTGGTATGAGTTTGCTGTTTTTTAAATGTTTTCCAAAGTTTAACACAAATTAATAATTAAAGTTTTAAATATTTTGAACTATATTATTTATTATTGCCATATAAAAAGTCACTAATTTTATCAAACGGCAACTGCTCTTATTTAAGCAAAATTTATTTAAATTTATTTATTATATTATATTTAAAATAAATAATATTTATAAATTATGTATATTAAAAATATATTTTAAATAAAACTCATTTCAGATAAGTTTCACAATAGCTCCTCTCTAATGTTAAGCCCCTGTTAACAGCTATCGATATATACGATAACAGCATTGCCAGCGCCGCCGCCAAATTGTTGTTGGCAGATGTCCGCCCAGGTACGCAATACTCGATTAAGATCGCCACAGTTTTTTTTTGTGTATATAAAGTGAAATATGTATTAATTTTGTGCTCAACAGTTAAATAAACTACAACGTGGTCTGTTCTTGTTCTCCACAAACAGTTAACAAGCCGTGAAACAATCGAAAAGTGAGTGTAATTGAGTTGCATTTGATGCGCGCGCGTTTTTCATGCTTGGTGCAACTGCCGCATCGTCTGGGAAAAGTGCCACATTTCATAAGGTAAATGCACTTTTCAGCGAAGCGAAACTGTCGATAAGCGAAGCGAAACTCTCGATAAGGAGAATCACCCGATGCCCTGTGGAATGTTTTCTATATATGAGGCTTCACCATGATGGGTTACACCCAGCCCGCTCCGTGGGTAAAGTGCGCGCGCGCCTGTACTAAAAATAACCAACAAAAGAAAGCCCGAAAAAATATGATTGTGAAGAAGATTGTGAATGCGATAAATGTGCGGGGGGTGCAAGGTTATTGAGTGGATTGAGTATATTATTTATTATGACTATTTAATCAAAGTCACAGGAAAAGACATACTGCCTCACAGGGAATCCAGTAGCTCATCATACTCACCTCGTTTCTTTCTTTTCAGTTGAACTGTTGAAGAATGGCAGCTCTTAACACAAATAATGTTCAGAAGATCAACAATAGTTTCGACTCGGAACCCTCCACAGGCAGCGGGGTAATGGGATAAATCCATCTTTAATTCAATCAAAATCTAATTAGTTTCCTCTTGCTCCACAGTCGTCGCTGAGTGAACCCAATGATGGCCAAATATCTGACGAGGAGCACATGCATCTGCCATATATGTTGCAGCCGAAACCCCCGAGTACCGACAATGCTAATAAATTGAGCCTACCGAGCAGCCAGGAGTCGCAGTTCCGTGGCTTTGGAGACAGCCCTTATGGCCAAGTTAATAAGCAGCTTTATGGCTCACAGTTGCAGAATTTAAAACTGCCCGAAATGCGCACGTCCCAAACTATTTCAAACCCAATCCCCGCCAAGCCCCGGAAGTCGCCGGGCATGTCTGTCTTTCCACGCTTCTATGACAGCGTCATGGAGGAGAACAGCTGCAACGCCGTCGATATGCGAGCTACGGGTGCAGCAACCGGAGCAGCTTCACCTGCAACGCTTAGTCTAAATTTCAATGGTAAAATAAAAGGTCTGACTGAACCTGCCAAGCCCAATGTCCTGCCTGCGGCTACCAGCGTTGTGCGTGAAGAACCCATCGCTGTGACTGCAGCACCTGGTAGCTTGTCTGTGAATCCCAGCGATGTGCCCGCTGTATCTGTTCCCAGCCCAGTGCCTACCACGTCGAGCACTGTGCCTGCGCAGAATCCTCTACAACAGTTCAACGAATCCCTTATATTCAAGAGAATGAATAATGAACGCTCGCCGGATTTGTTTGCCGACAGCGATGATGATGAGGACGAAGGTGTTGAAGCAACCCACAACCCCAAGGATACTGACCGAACACTTGAGGATTTGCCCGAAGTGCTTGAGGAGAGTCAATGCGCTGGCGAAGCGCCAACCTCCAGTGTGCGGTATTCACTTACAGCTGTTACGGAGTCCAGTTTTGTGGACGAAAATACTCAGGATACACAGATGCCCGGCAACGCTCCTCGTACGCATTTCATTGAGAATTGCAGACGGGAACGGGAACTCTACCGACGCATTCGACGTTGTTTACAAGGCGTTCGTCCGCCGCCCACAGTGACCACACCCGATATTGATGTAATCAATGCTGTGGTCAACATAAAGGCCAAAGTACTCAACTTTCTGGTGGATCCACCCGCAGACGCTGTGCCTGAGGACAGTGGCATATGTGCCACCAGCTCTTTGTTCAAACCCACGCACAGTCTGGCCGAGGCGCAGTCCATGAGCTGGCGCGAAGTGCTTGGTGTGCGGCAACATGGCCTCAGGTAATACCAAATAGATGCAGTATACATTGAGATGATTTCTAATCCTGACTCTTTCCATAGCTACAATCTGAACAAGGCGGCCGAGCAAAATGAATATCTCAGTCTGTCAGTGGTGGACCGCTACGTGGGCGCCGAGACAGCCAGCTCTTATGTGCGATCTCCGTCCAGTGCCAAGAAGAGGAATATGCGCATGAAGTATGTACTTGAAGGGTTCTTCCAATAATACCCACTTTTCGCTAACTCAATTTATTTTACAGAATGCTCACGCAATCCCCGGGTAATCGTCTCAGTCACCTAGCCAAGCGACGCGCCATATTCTCATCTGCCAATTTAGCCACAAACTCTATTAAACTCAACAGTTCCATTGGCCCGCAGATTTTACTGGACAAAAAGTATGTTATAAATTGCATTCCCATTCCGTTCGACAGTTTCCTCAACAATCCTTTTTAAAATTCCTAGAAAGGAGCGCAACAAACGCAAATCTACGCCAAAACGTAAAACGCCAGGGAGCAAAAAGAAAGGTAACTTTTATAAATTTATTATTTTGCAATCTTCATTAATATTCGTCTTTCTACATTGTCAGCGCGAAAAACCCCATCCTCCTCTGCGCGCAAGCGTCTATTTCGAAACGATCTCATCAAGCCAGGTCCATCGCGAGAAACCTCAAAACGCGCGTTATTCCAAAGCCCTGCTAAAACACAGCCGCAGCCGTTGGTGCCTCCGAAGCCTCATTTGAGGCCGGAGATGGCCAACCGTGTGGAGAAATCCAAAAGAGCTCTCTTTTCACCCGACCCCGGCGGCCAGCCCGCCGCCACAGTGATTTCTGCCAGTAGCGTTAGCTATCAGTTGGAGACGCTGCTCAAACGCAAACGCAACGCTTGCGATGATGAGGATGCCGCTGAGCTAGCAAGTCAGAGCAGCAAGTTGTTCCGTGCTGGAAGCGCTAGTGGGAGCGGTCTTACGCCCCGTGCTCTCAAGATCAAGAGTCAGAGCTTCTGCATTGGAGCTGGATCCTCTACAGCAACGCTGCAGAACACCACGGCCACAGTTACCTCTGCACAACAGACCATCTTTGCCAGCAGTTCTCGACTGAGTCTTGGACGAACCAGCAGCAGCAGCAATTTGGTTGCAAACACCACGCCAACAACCAATAAACTACAACGGGCTCATTCCGAAATGAGCGCTACCCCGCAATGCACCATGACGGATAATCAAAGAAAGGTAATTCCTTCGGAGCATTTGGAAGTATTAACCAAAAAAAACTCATGACTTATCTTCTATCCTAGAAACTGCTCTGGGCTGTGTCCCAGGCACTGCAGGAGAAGAGAATTTCAGTCAAGCATGGAAATTTCCGACAATATGCAACAGATCTGGCGCGAATTGTTAAGCGCATATTTCAGGAGTTCTATCTGGGACATACGACTAGCAACAGCGAGACCCTATTGCGGTTAGTATTCTAGGTATTTTCCCGTTTTGAAACGTATACCTAACACAGCCAACCTTACAGGCTGGCCAAGAGGTATGCCTTCAGCGTAATCGCTGGCAAACAGCCGGACGACGTCTACCTGCATGCCCGCAGTCATGAGAATGAAGCGAAGCGACAGTCGAATACGCGTCTGTCTGGCTACATTGGACCCGATGAGTTTGCGCAACGGAAGATGCTCCTGTCACAAAGCTCCACCAACTCTTTGTCGCAGATGTCACTGGCACGTAGCAATGCGGATGGTTCCATGCATAATCTATTTGGCAGCGAGAACTCCATTGACTCCTTCGGACTGAGTCAGAGCAACAACGAAACGCAGTCTAGTCTCATGGATCGCATCTCCGAAGATCTGTTCTGCAAACAGTTGCCGATCCAGCCCAATCCCAAGCTACAGAACAGCTCGTCGAAGAGCAATCTAGGTGGTTTGGCGCTGCGCGAAAATGTCCATTGTGAGCAGCGTCGTTCCGCCCAAAAGAACTTTACTGGAAAAGATCAGCGCAACATCAGTCCCTACTACGGGAACAGCAACAGCAATAGCAACAGTTCCGCACGCAAGTTGCTGGTGGAGGGCAACGCAAACTCCGACACGGGTGCCAAGGCGAAGCGTCAAATATGTTTCGACAGTTAAAACTTAAGGCATTTTTCTATTATTTATTTAAACCACGTGCTTGTTCCACCTCCCTCGGGTTGTTTATTTAATTTTTTAGCCTAATTTATTTGATCGAAACCCGCAGTAACCGGGTTGTATGCGAATACCTCCCTTCGGAAGAGACTACTAAATACAAATAGATTAAATGCAATATTTTTGAATTGTAGACATGGAAATGAAAGAATTATGTAGAAAAACTTTGTGCTTAAAGTATAAATTTTAACTAATTTAGCTAAGTATGAATAAAGTTGCTCAACGTATTGCAAATTATTAACCGATTCACATGTAACTGAAGGGTAAAACCGCATATAGTGGCCACTACTCAGTAGTAACCGCTGCGATTTATGTACCTCCGCACCAGAGTAAACGAGACAATGTGGAAGACCAGCGCCACCACCATGAGGCTGACGCAGTCCAGCCAGTATGTGTATTCAGCAGTGCGGAACGAGGCCTGCTGCAGCACCTCCATGCCGGTTTTAATGCAAGGATGCTCCTCATTTGCAGGACAGTCTGAAATGTATATGTGTGCACTAGCATAAGGAGTCTTTTAAGTCCTTGGACGCCACTCACCAATATTATCAATATCTATCCAAAACTTGTACATCAGCGCCTCATTCGAGTAGAAGAACAGCGACAAGTACTTCAGGCCCGGCACGGAGTCCACGTTCATATAGGTGCCGCCGAATATGAGGAATATCAGGTCAAATGGCGCTGCGCACTCCGAGGCCATTTTGTCAGTCTCAAAGAGGCTGGAGAGGAAGACGCCATAGCCAACAGCCGCAGTGGCTGAGAGACTCATCAGGAATCCCATGGTTACATACAGCAGAAAGCCACGCGTATAATATATCGAAGCATAGATTACCGACAGAAAGAAGTAACCCTTGAAAAATGCCACAGGCACAAAGGACAGCACCAGGGCCACATAATACGCCGACAGGCTGTAGGTGCCCTCGCCCACCTCACGCCGGATAATGGGCAACGCGGCGGGAAATATATACGTGACGCCATAACTGAACGTGAAGATCATCTCATTGCTGAGCATAAAGATGGACCCGCCCACATCCTGCACGGTGCGTTGTGTCAAGCCTCCAACGCCGGAGTACAACAGAGAGAGCGTCACGGCGGTGATCATAAAGAAACCCAGACCAATGAGGCCGCTTTTGATGTTGCGCAGATCCTCGGTCATAAAGCGTACAATGAGCAGATATACCTGGTATATCCAACGGATCTTCTTAAAGCTCTGCACATGCCGCAGGTAGTCGCCGCTGTAATTACGCGCCAACAACCAGCTGCCGCTGTAGAGTCCATCAGTTTCATGCTCGTACTTGGCACGCAGCAGTTCTCCGGCATTCTTGTGGCCTTGGCCATCTGCCAGGGTCTTCAGGTAGAAATCGGCGGGATTGCAGTTCTGTGGCAGCATATAGCCCATGCTGGAGTAGGGAAATCACATAAAATTTTTAAATTCCATCCTTTCTTGAAACTTACTCTGTAAAAAATTTGGCTGCCTCCTCGGTGCGTCCTTGGTAGACAATACGTCCTCCATCCATCAGGATAATGTGCGTAAAGAGTTCAAAAATATCGGATGTCGGCTGGTGTATGGAGCAGATGGCGGCCTTCTTGTGCGTGCCATTGGGACTGTTGTTGAGCACACTCAGCGTGGGCAGCTCCTTCATGGACTGCAGCAGGCTCTCATGGGATTTGGCGACGATTTCCATTTCAATGGAACTGCTCCCTGTGCTCTCGTCGCTGGGCGTGGCAAATGAATCCTCCCCATAAACCTGGGTGAGCGAGTGCTTGGCAATGCGTCGCCTGGTGCAGAGATGGCGCAGCGTCTTGATAACCGTGTAGGCGCTGAAGCTGTCGAGCCCCGTCGTCGGCTCATCGCAAAACAGAAAAATCGGATCTGTTATGAGCTCCTCGGCCAGGCTGAGCCGCTTGCGCTCGCCACCCGAGAGCTGTTGGATGCGCGTGTGCGCGGAATCCCGCAGGCCCACCGCCAGCAGCAGATCCGAGACACGTTGCCGCTTCTCCGACTTGGTGGTGCGCCGATGCATCTTAAAATGCGACTAAATTTGGACAAATATCAATTGGTGAAGGCTCCTCTAGGTTCTAGGTGAGATTTACCATGAAATACAAATGCTCGTAGGCGGTAAAGGTTTTAACATTGATCTCAAACTGCGGCAGAAAACTGGAGATGCGTGTCATCTGATGCCTTTCCATGGCCATGCCGTTTAAAACCACATCGCCGGTCAGATTACCGCGCAAACGTTGCGAAATCGCTGCCAACAATGTGGTCTTGCCCGCCCCCGAGCCGCCCAATATGGCGATGAGATCCCCCGTTTTCAAGTGCCCGCTGACTGCAGATGTTGGAAAACCAAAAAAAAAAAAAAAACGAAACCCAACCACAATTATTTTCAATTGGCGCAGCCAACCCAATCCGGTGGTTTACCATCATGCAAAATGCGCAATTCCTTTTGCTTGCGACACTCGGTCCAGAAGCTGTAGTTGCTCTGCTCCTGGGCAGGCACGTAGTAGTTGAGCTGCTTCCATTCCAGGCACAGACCTGCATGTGTGTAGGCGTCATCCACGGGCATGGCAGCAGAGTTCACTGTACGATTAAGAACCAAGAACTAAAAGGTTTTTTATTTTTTGGGCTGGAATTTCGGTTCCATGCAGCATCCACGCTAATCCCCACTTATCTCACAACACTCAATCCTTATCTTATCGTGGTGTCTATCAATGTTTGCACTTCATTTTGTAGCGTTGCATTCACTTTCTAAGCTCGCGACAAGGGAAACCTTAAATCTGTAGAGACGACTAGGCCCAGACCCGAAGACTTCTCCTCCTCCGCGCAACTGAGAGACCGAACTGAACCGAAACGAGCTGAACTGTACGCGCCAAAGAGCCAGCGCCAACTGTGCCATTCCGACGACTCTGTCGGCGTTTTCTACCCCCAGTAAAACCCAACGTGGCCACAGCCCCAACGTCGGTAACATTAAACTTTTGACCGCGTTTTGGTTAGTGTTCAATTTTCCAGCTAATTGTCGCTTATCAATCCACATCCACATAGACGCTCCTCTGACTGCGACCAACGTGGTTGGCTGGGTGGCCGGCAATCCGCCTCCGTCCAGACAATGGAACCCGTTTAGCTTAAATCGGAATTATGTCACCATCGTTCAGCCCTTGAAGGTCAGAGAGCCGCCAAAGTGTACTAAAAGAAGAGAACTGCTGCTTTATATCATCCCGACGCTCTTCGATTACTTAACAGACTTGCGGCGCCATAGTATTTCCCACACTCCTTTAATATTAAGATCTCAAAGCTTTCTTAAATTATAAAATATGAAATATTTGGAAATAATATGATAATTCTGACAAAAATGCTATTTCTCTATGGTAAAACATAACAATTCTCATGGTGTCTTTAATTGGTTAATCTTTTTGAAATCGCTTGATTTAGAAATGAAACAAATGAGAAAGTATTATCTTGGGTTCTCCGATAAACTCAAACTTCTCTTTTCGAATTTCAACGCTTAAATCATTAATTTCTGATGATATCGGCAAAAATAATAGATCTTAATTGAAATCAAAATCTCAGGTTAAATATATATATAAATATTTCACAAATTTTCAAAGATGTGTATTACCCCCAAGAACAAAACTTCAGTGAAGGAAGCAGAAATAAAGACAAATAGTTCTTCGGGCTGAGACCCGATAGGGTTATTATGGTCATATTAAAATAATTAGACCCAAGAAAATGGTATGAAGATAATATATAAATTTAAACTATGATTCTAACCTTAGATCTAAAGATAATTAGCACAATGCTCAACCAAGCGGAAGAAAAGAATAAGCATTACTTCGTGCTTCGTGAACTGATCTTATTAGAATTTGACGAAGGGATAGATAAAAGAAACACAAGAAACCCATTACTATTTTTAATTTTCTTCGTTTTCTTGCTGTAGCTCAATATTAAATCAAACCTATATGTTTAAAGGTTTTGTTGGACAGTGTAGTTCAAATGTTAATTAGGAGCATCTGCTAAGTTAACTTCAAGTGTAATACAAAATATTTAAAACAGATTTTTGACAGTGTAAAACATGAAGCAATTAAGGAAAATTTTGTATCTTAAATAAAATTTTTTTTCAATTCTTTTTGGTATTTCTAAAGTCTATAAATATAAACAACTTTATGGATGAACATTCATCTTATTATACAAAAGCCTATAACATTTTGATCAAATTATATCGGTTTAAAATTTTTTCACCCGAATCGATAAATCAAAAATCAGTTAAATTAATAACAATTACGGTCCAAAATTAAACAACTTTCAATATTTCGTACAAGAACTCGTCATTCTTTATTGGTTTCAGTAGTAGATGCTCTTGACCTTATGGAATGGTATATATTCCAATTCGCTGGCATGATCACGGCGATAATCCCACAGATATTGATCTATTAATATGGAATTGACATTGCGTCTGTCAATGTCCTGATGTTTCTCCTCCAAAAGCTTCAGGACAGCATCCTTCACTTGCTCGATGATATAAATGGAGGCGCCGCGTATTTCCACCTCCATGGGATCGCCATTCTGCATGATGGTGTCCTGCTTTAGCAGTTCCAACAGCTCGGGCGAGTACTCCAAGCTGCCGAAGTGCACCAGGACCTGGGGTATGCGATAATCGGCAAACATGGTTACCTTTTCGATGTCTTCGAAGTGGCCCAGTCCTTGACCGCGATAACAGGACCACAGATCACCCACCAGGATTTGAGCACGTTTAAGTATGGCCACACGTTGACCAGCAAAATCTGCGTAATCCCTGAAACAGGGAAAGTTCTCCTCAATCAGGTCGAGTAGCTTCACAGCCGAGTTACTTGCGGCCTTGACCACATTTTCAAAGCGTCCCTGCCACTTGCTCTGGAGGCATTCGCCCACCTGATGCAGGCACTCCAGGCGCTGCTCCAGCAATGGCATTTGGGTCTCGGCATCATCCGGTCGGCAGATGTGCGCCAATGTGGCAGCATCGATTTTGGCATAATAGTCGGGATTGGTGATATCCAGGCCATCGTCCATGGCGCGATTGATGGCTGCGCAGAGGGCGAAGTAGCCAGTATAACCGTTCACCTTGTATTTAGTGTAGTTTTCTAGTTGAAGGAAGGAAAATATTATTGAAATTACTGGAAATTACTTTAGAAATTCGGGAGCCTTGGTGGAGCAGTGCACTGCCCCCCAAACGAGAGGTCGTGGGTTCGAGCTCCACTCATGTCGTTAACATGAACCTCCTAGGAGAATAGGGGTTGCTACCATTTGTTTTGAAGCTAAATATATTCTTTGGATTAGCTGATACGAAATATATAACCATGGGAAGTGAAATGAGGTGGCTAATAATATAAACTTTATTTATTGGATGCCGAATTAAGCAAACTAATGAAATGACATTATTATCTCATAGAAAATGTCGCTAGCCCAAAGAGTGCCCTTTATAAAGATTGATTAGATTAGAAGCTTCAGCGATGATCTTATGTCAACATATTGTGAAATTGGAAGATAATACATGGTCAATCTTTTAACAACTTATTATACCCTGTGCCCAATGAAAATGAGCATCATAGGATAGTGTCAAAGTACATAAGGTATATACTTGATTAAAAGTCGAATTTGAAATTATCTACTGGGTACAGGGCATTTCTTAGTCGAGCTCCCTTTTGTCTTTCATCAACCAATCATTTGTTTACTTTTACTCACGTGGCGTCCAGAAGCAGAAGTTCAGTGTGTCCACAATGAATATCCAGTTGGCGGCGTGTTCGTCGCCCGCCTTTGGGTGCAGCTCATGTTGCGAAAAGTTTTCCACATCGATGCGTTTGCCTGCAAATTGGCGGAGTTCTTAAGTTTCATCAAAGAGAAACCACAAGATCAATTAGAGAAATACTCACTGATCAAACCATTGACAATTTCAGTCACAAGTCGATCAATGCCGGCCGGCAACACCTTTAGGTGTTTGGCATGTCGCACAATATGTTCGCCAGATTCACGTGGAGTCAGAACGGTGCTCATCTTGCCCAGATTTCTAATGAATGTCGACAACATTTGCCGATGATCGCTTTTTATGGTATTTGTTCTTGGCGTTTCTATCGAAAAGCAACAGGGGCTGGGGCTAGACAACAATTATCAATTGGTGTGTAAAATTTTGTTAGAAGTTTAAGTACCCAATAACTTTCGTTAATTTATTGCAAAACGTTAAAAATAAAATTTTTTGTTGTTGTCTTTTCCAGTAACTGGGCAAACGTTACCTAATTTAAAGTATATTTTTAAATATCGCGCTGAAGTTGTGTTTACAACAGCTGTTAGCTGCTCAAAATGGTCCTGCAAAGCAATAACTTAACATGACTGTTGTTAAAATGTCGATAGTTGATAGCAGATGTCAGTGTGTACCTAACGAATAAAGGCGCCAATTTTAAAAGTTCGTAAAAATTAGATATATTATAAATAAAGTTGCTAATAAAACAAAAAACTGAAATATATGTAAATGTATTGAAAAATAAAAACGTTTTGATTGATGGAAACACAAGATTAACAGGATGTTACCAATTCTTCAGTGTGTACATAAAATGCTTAGCAAGTAAAAAATGGCGCAAAATTTAAATTTATCCTTTGGAAACATGTATTTGGTATTTTGGCACTACTTAATCAATGTGTACATAACATATGCAGCAAATATACATTGGCGCAATATTTGAATTTGAGTTTTAAAAAAAACATAATTTCTAATATGTAATTTCGTTCGAAATTTGTATTAAATTCGATATCTAAAATATTATATCAATATTATATTGATTATAAAAGTATAAAAATTTAAATTTACATATTGCTATTTTGAGCCCTATATTAAAATTATATTGAAATACCTTTATAAAGCTTGCGTCTGCATGTACATCACACATTTATTGCCTTCATGCAAACGCAAACATTACCCCACTGTCCCCCTTCTCGACATGCAGATGTCAGGTTAATTGTCAAC
Organism: Phorticella flavipennis; assembly: GCA_037040045.1. Classification (NCBI taxonomy): domain Eukaryota; kingdom Metazoa; phylum Arthropoda; class Insecta; order Diptera; family Drosophilidae; genus Phorticella; species Phorticella flavipennis. The sequence goes on along the minus strand of JBANCY010000620.1, from coordinate 7,177 downwards.
CGAAAGACAGCAGAACCGTTGTAAGCTCCATATACTGGGTTTATGACACGCGTAATTCGAGTCAAAATATGCAATTAAACAAAAACTTCTTGACTGTAAAAATATTTGCATAACTTGGGTAAACAGAAATGTCGGGGCGTCACGTCTCCAAAATACAATGCTAAGTTCTTGTTGAACTTGTCATTATAAGCATATATACAACCATCCAACCTTCCAGCCATCCATCCAACCATCCATCCAACCATTCAGCCAGCAATCCAGACAACTAACGAACGAGGGTTGCGCCTGGCTGGTGCTCGAGAGCATTATCCTAAAGTGTAGATTAATAGCCTGGACGGAGGGGTGTGGGAGTGTGCGTGTGCCTGGTATGGGGATGGGGACTGGGCTTGGGAGGTGTGGGTGCTGGGGGTGGGTGCTTGGTCTCCGCCTCGGTCTTGGTGTCGCTCTGACAGAAATCAGCGCTCGTAAAATTTACGTAAAATTCATTAAGCGCAACAAAAGACGCCAACTGAAAACAGGTTGCAGCCGAGAGAAAGGGGCGTGTTCTACGGAAAAACACACAAACTCTCGGATGGGGCGCAGCATCTAGACAAAGCCCTGCATAGCTGATAAGGCGCGTATACAGATCTCTGATATGATGCGACGGTGTCGTGGTGCATAAGTGCTGATATCTCTCGATGGGCGTGGAAACTAGCTAGAATTTGGAAATGGAATAAAGGCAAATGATGTTGAGAAGTCTTAAGCTCCAATCAGATAGAGCTTTTTATAATATATTCACCTCAGAATTCGTACACCTTCAAAAGCTTCCGACAGAGAGGTTCTAATCGATTGTACTATGCTTAGTTGTTTCGTTGCTGTGAAATTTGGTACAGAAGTATCTTTTATAAAGACAATTCGTACGAATATATCATATGGTGTTCACACGACTGTTCACACTATTGCACTTATGTTCTACATGCTCTTGGATTTCTGTATTATCTATCGTTCCACAAAATTTAAATTTCAGTCCATAAGCTCGGAAGACATGTGCCATCCACAAATCATTATATTTGAAAATTATTATATGGAAGTTGTCGTAGTGCATCAGAACGGCATTATCTCATATTCAATAGTTTATTAGGGCGAAGGAGCAAATCACCATTTTTGGTCCAGGGAATATATATTCCTATTTCTTAGGCCAATTATATATTCCGCCCCAAATTCAAAAATACTTAAAATCTTTGGTGAGTCAACGATAAGAAATACTCACTTGTGTGTTTTTATTTAAAATTTGTATTTTCCTTTCATCATTCGTGCCAATTTTGTTATATTTGAACTTTTTGCAAGCCAAATTTTCTGGCTAGTAAAAAGCTGTCTTAGCAACACTGGCGCCTTGTGGTTTCTCAACTGTCAAAGGAGTCGCTGTCAACTGAAGCGAATGCGTCAAGCGCCACTAAAAGCAACAAATTTTTGCCACTTCAAAGGATCCGTTGCCATTGTGGCATTATTGTTGCACCATAATCATCAGCATAGTTATTATACCCTGTCCACAGGATCCCATAAGTGCCCCCAATGCTCCCAATGCCCCCAGTGTGTGGGCATGCGGCGAGCAAGCGATAGATTAGCGTGTTGACATTAAGTTTATCTCCCGATCTCTGGATCTGTGTCCTATAAGGCAGAAATGTGGCTTGTTTAAAGCACAGGATACGCTGCTGTCCCCTTGGCCGTAGCCTGGATGCGAATAAAATACAGGCGGAGGAGTCAGCTGTTGCCCAACTGTTGGGTAGGGGCAGTTGGGGCGCACGCATTACACATGTTGTGGTCAACAGATGTGTCTGCCTGTGTGTGTGTGTGTGTGTCTGTGTGTGAGTGTGTGTGAAGGGTGGGGGGGGGGGGGTGTGGTATGTTATGTGGTATGTAATGAGTTTTACGCGGTAAAGCCGACAGGCAACGACCGTGGGGCCATGGCAATTTTTGGTCGGCGCCCAATTTATTGAGCCGATAAGCTGGCCGTGCGTTTTGTGCCCTAATGCCGGTAATTAACGTCTTTTGTCAAACTGATTTTCAACCGTTACGTTCTTGTTGTTGTTGGCTTTTGCTGCCCAAAATAGGAGCAGATACGTACGCTTTAGGTTCGCCCAGGGGCATTTTTGGCTTCAGAAAATTATAATCTGGCCGCAGAACGTGAAAATTAATAAGTTATTTAAGCTATAAAATGGGCATTTCAAAAGGCTCATGAGGACGTATAATCCCCGCTGTAAGATGGATGCATCAATAGTTAATTAGGGGAAGACATGTTTTATGGCTTATACTTGGTGCATAAGGCTAAACTATTTCTACTGTAAATAAAAGATTTTAAGCTTTGTTATATTCTTCAGAGGTTCTCCTCTGTCCTATGGAAAAGAGTATGAAATCTTCGGCTAACCGCACATAATTCCAATATGTTCAAAAGTGACCTTGGCAAATTTCCATATCAAAATTTGACTCAATCAATTTGAAACTAAATGTTGTGGAAACCACCGACTGAATGATTCGTGAAACCAAAACATTTCATTTGAAAGCAATAAAAATTATTGAAAGGCATCGATCCGATGCATCCGAGCGCATTTGAAGAAGCTTTACCAATTTAATCCGAAGTTCTCAACGAGCAGCGAAAGTAATGCAACTTTCCAAAGTCTTCAACAAATAGATTTGTATACAAAAACTATACAAATTGACCCAACACAAAAAAAAAGAGAAAAAAATACCAAAAAATGTGTAAAATGACTGAGGGTCGAGCACAAAGTGCTCCGGGCAGAGCGTTTTCATGTCAACCATAAAAATAGCAGACGCATAAAAAATTAATAAGCAACCGGGGCCAGCCAGTGGCCAGTGGGTAGTGGCCAGTGGGTAGTGTCCTGTGTCCAGTGGGCAGTGTCCAGTGAAAGGGCAACGCATTGGCCATTGTCTTCAGTGTTGTCCTTTCGCCATGGCCACGCCAGGCAGGACAACCCTTCCTGCCACCTGGCTTAGCTACCGCTTAACGGACCGAGACACATCATTAATGCATAATTCAAGCGTTTGGCAGTTTTGTTCTTTCAATATTCAATTTGAATGCCGCCCGAAGCGAAACAGTTTTGTGTCCTGAATATTCCTTTTGTTCTACTCGGGATATCCTGTAAGCAAATTGGAGTAAACAGGAGTGTCTTGGAATTGTCAAGGTGCAGATTGGAATCACGAAACTTGAAGCGAATTTGTTTTCGTAAAAGTTCTTAGACAAAACCTTAGTGTTGAGGTAAAAAAATCAAAGTCAATAGTTTAAAAATGACTCTTCTTACTCCTAAAGAGCTTTTTGTTTGAAGAGGACCCTATAAGAGATTGAGAAGAAAACCTCGAAAAAAGTAAACATTTTTGAACAAAAGGAGATTTGAGCCATCAACCAATAGATATCATGTTCAACCACAACACTCAACTCATTGTGCAATGGTTTGCTTTGACGAGCTTATGACAATTTCTATTAAAATAAGGCATGGATTCGAGAGTGTATAACTTCCGTTTTTACAGACCGATCATTTTGAAATTTTGTGGATATATAGTAAAGAAACTTAAGTACATATCAAGTGCAGATAGATAGGCAGAAAGAGTCTGAAATTGTAAATCATCCCCAGAAAAATACAATTGCTTATAAAAATGGAACCCAGAATTACGAGAACTTAATACTATTTTGATTGCCAACTGAGTGGTAAGATTGGCGTCTACCAAATCAGCATTTACAGGGTATAAGCTAGTCCATCAGCGACAATAACAGCTCACTTTTTGTGTTCTTAGTTTTGCCGTTTTTCGTCCTTGCTTATTTATTTGCTTTGTGTGGCGCTGATCACTTTTCCCTGCCCCTCCCCTCCTCCGCCATAACACCCTCTGTTCCCTCTGTCCAAGGCCTGCTCCTTCTGCTGCGTGTACCTGCTGCATTATTCAGACGATTCGATTTACAAGAACACAAAATGCATGATAAACCGTCTCTAACCATGCTGAGACGTTATCCATTGTCTAGAACCTGTCGTCGTTCACTCCGTTTTGACCACAGGGGGGGGGGTGGTGGTGTAGGATACCAAAGGACCCAGCGACCCATCGGTCGACCCATCAAGCAACCGTCCAATCCTGCGAGGCCCTCTGGTCAGTCAGTTGCATGCGTTAGTTGTTTATTAAATATAAATGATTGTCACTTGAGGCATGTCCATAACGTGTCCATGTCCATGTCCTGGAACCAAACGGATTGTTGACTGCGATGATTGCTTGAATTTCATTCGGAAAGTGTCCTGTGGCGAAATATGTGGTCTTCTGCAGGTTCCACAAAGGCGCTTATTGCGTTTTCTTGTACCTACAAGACGTGTAATGTTATTTGTTGCTGCAATTCCAAAGACCCCAAAGACCCAATCCCCTACTATCCATAGCTTATGATGACTTGAACGGCACTTTGACAAGTCACGGGCCATTGGAATTGTTATTGATACGAAACTGTGTTGGGGCATTGGTCAATCAATCGTCGGACTTATGATTTTACAGTCGTAAACCGGTTATAGTTGGCACTTGGGTGAAATGTGCATGTCACGGCGGGCAGATGTCGGGGCTTGTTCACGCCCGCCAAGGATATTTTCAAATGATTCCAACGGACATTGACCACAAAATGCCATTAAAAAATAATTACGAATTTTAATTGGCATTTAGTTGATTGCAGAAAACAGTTGGTGAGAGCGGATGGAGGGGAATATATTAAGTGCCATTCAACATAAAAATTGCCTTTTTATTATTGATTACTTTAACGGTTTTATTTATACTATAATTTATATGCGAATACATATAAACATTTGATGTTTATTTATGACAACGTCTACGATGGAACCCGTCAAAAGATCACGGAAGGACTGCAAAACTATCGATATGTATCTGACATGTAGATGACTTATATGGTATTTGACGATAGCTTAGAGTTTTGTAAAGTTTGAAAGAAGATCCAGCTAGAATCTAACTATAGCTCAGATATGGCCTACGACAACGACTCCTGTGCTAATTATAGTCAGGCTCAACTGTAGCTCTGTGTACAGAGTCCTGATTAAATATGTATGTGCATATAAAAATGAATAAACAGGCAAACTGAACCGAGTAGTCGATGTGCGTGTCGCTCGACACTTAAAAATCAATTAACGTGGATGCTCGTAAAAATTGATTTAGGCTGAATTGAGTAATGAGCTCATAATTGATTCCAGTCGAGGAATATGGGCAGAGGCGAGTGTGGGCAACGTCGAAAACAGTGTTAAAAAAGAGTGTTAGATAAAAGCAATTCTGCTCGTGGGCATGGAACATGCTAGGTCCTCGAGCAATTTACTTCAGGAATAGAGTATTCGGGGTATTGTAAATATCTGATGTATCCAACAAATTGAGTCGCATTTGTTTCTTATTCTCAAGAAAATCTGCCCGATGTCTGTCTTTAAGTTCATTAGGCGCCATAAAGCTGTTGCGGCAACAAAATTGCAGCTGCATTGCAATTCGTTGTATTTTTACGGTGATTTAAATGTAATTTTATGGTCATGCAAGTGGGCGTGGCATTGTTGAGTTGAGTTCATTTCCATGTGTAAAATGCTGTGCATTTTTGTGTGTCATTTACAGCAGTAACAACAAAAACAACAACGACTTATTAACGGCCAATGGGTGCATTGAAATTGACCGCAGCCAGCAGCATGCCGCATGCCGCATGCCGCATGCCACCTGCCGCCAGCAACAACCATTTTGACGTCGATGCTGACGACGACAAACGGAAGCGGAAACGGCAAATAAACGCAGCAGCGTTGAACGTTGAACGTGAGTGCTCTGCTCTGCTCTGCTCTGCTTCGCTCAGCTGAACTTGGCTCGTATCTGCTCTGCTCTGCACTGATTCAGCTGCCCGCTTGTTTCTTGCGTTTGTTTGCATGCAACATGGTGGCAACTGGCATTTATCTGGCGCTGCAGACCGGCCACGCCCCGCCGCCGCACGCTGCAGCCATAACATTGCGGTTGGTTGTTGCATGTTTCTGTGGCGCGCACTATGCTATGTTATATTTTTCAGCCTTTTTTCTCGGCGTTGTGTTGTGCGGAGTGTGCTTGTGTGGCGCCATCGGTTGCATGCATGGCAAGGATTTCTCTGCTTAATTTGTGGTTTTCCAACCAAACAGCCGAAGCCGGCGCAGAGCTGGGCAGCAGCAGCGGCAGCAGGAATTGCAATTGAGGTTGTTGTTGCACGAATATTCTGGGAAACTTTTAAATATGATTATGGCGCGGACACACACACATAGATCTGTCAGCGGGAGCAACAGCTTGCCTGCCACACAAGATCTAAGTGCCTGCAACAACCTCTTGACTGTTACATGAATGCAATTTGTTATCTCATTTCGGCATTGGCCGAAAAGAATGTGGCCGCTAAATTGATTTAATTGTCGCACATTACACGTTGCATCATTGCATACCGCCGTCGAGTCAATTCAGCCGACATGCAACACAATGGCGCCCACAGCTGCTTGCGCGGCCATTTGCAATTACACAGAAAAATGCAACCGCAGCGGAAACGCAGAGCAATGCTAAGTGCGGGTTCACTAGTTGCAGCAACAACAGCAACAACAACTGCGACAACAATAACAACAATAACAATTTCTAGTAATGGAACTGCAAATAATAACAAACCATGTGGCAGCGTGTCCCCGCCTTGCCGCGCGCAGTTTGTTGAAATGAAATGCGCCATTTGCAATTGTAGTTTATTTAATACATGCCACAATTAGTGTACATTCTGCACGCGAACAAATAAGCTGCCAGCTGTGTGTGGCCAGGGGTCAGGGGGCACTTACTGTAGTGCGGGTTAGAGGTTACTGGGGGTGCCACATTGTTGAGGGCACAGGGACCTGTGTCATGTTGCCACACAATTTGAGGTGCACCGAAAAGCTGCAATTGCAGCCGTTATTAAATGAAAACCATTTGGTTTCATTTCCAACTAACAAGCGCAACAACAACAAGAACAGCAACAATAAGAGTTGTTATTAAAAATGCTGTAAGAACTGTTTTTAATGTCAAAGCCAAGAGATCTATAATTTACCAGTCATCCACTTAGAATTATGTTGGCAACAGCGACTTCTCTATTTGGAAGTTGACAAGAAACATCAAGAGGCAACCTCTGCTTATGTCTCCTATTGTGTGC